>VZTY01002585.1:0-26132 GCA_013400935.1 Turnix velox | reverse complement strand
GCTAAGCAGTCCAAAAACCCATGTCTTTAGTGCTGCTTTCTCCTGCAAAACAGGGATAATACTACAGGCTATTGAACCAACTGAACAAAATACCACCTATTTAAGTCTAGCAGAACATTTTAACCTTCATCTGGATGAAAAGAAAGCCTTTCCAATAGCTCTCAGCTGCAAAATATTTACTGTTGTGGAGCCACTGTTATTCTGAGTATGCCATTCCTTCTGATATCCTACACAGCACCACCTGCACAAGCAAAGAACACTTCTCAATTTCTTCTAGTTCTGAATGGCCATGACTTAAAAAGAGAGAGGTTGAGGATATAAACAAGACAGTGAAGGCAGAAAAGAACTCTGGGGAAAGAGCAAGAAGTGTTCCTGACAGAATTAACAATGCCAAAATTATTCCACAGGCACAGCCCTTCACTGGATTTTCCCTGGGTTTGAGAACTCAGCAAGATGAAATTCTGGCAGCTCTTTTTAAGGCTGGAAATCAGATAAAAATCTAAGGTCTGCATCACACTCATTTGAAGGGATTGACCTGGACCTACCAATCACCAAAAACTAACGATTCCCTATTTTAAGAAGCAATTATTCAAAGCAATTATTTCCTCAGTCAGTAACTGAAGGATAGGTCACCTGTTACTCTGCAGAGTAACTATGGATTTATTAAAATCCAGGGGCTTTTTATGAGAAGAATTTCACATCTCTCCATCAGTGACTTCCAGTGCTGCTATAAAAAGCACTAGGTAAAGCACCAACCTAACTAGATTTTTTTTTTACTTTATACTTTCAACTGTCACAGGCCTCTATTGTGCCACTATATGTATCTCTATACATTCATGGGTGATTAACTGATGTCACATTCATGTTCATATTAACATGTGCAGTTTGAAATAAACACAGCTGCATTTATGCCAATGATTTTATATTCAAATATATCTGATTATGCTGAAATAAACACAGCTGCATTTATTTCAGTGATTGTACATTCAGATAAGGAGATTTGTTCAGTGTAATGTAATGTTCCTTCACACTGGCAGGGACATTGCTATTCTTTCTTGCATTTCCCTCTATCATTTTTCCAGATGGAAAATTCTGAGCAGAGCCAGAAAAAAAAAAAAATGGAAACTGGAAAATTTATCTCAGAACCTGGTATACACAAAAATCTTTCTGCTAATTCTCAGAAATTACTTAAAGATATTTGCATAAAGTATTTCTGCTGTTGATCTTTTTTTTTTTAATTCCTTCTCTTCTTAAAGACCAGGTTTACAAAAAATCCCCACTGAAACCTGAAAGTCTGGTAGAAATGGAAGTACCAGGAATTTATAGCATAAAATCTTAAGAATGTATCTGTATTGATGGTGTTTCTGGAGAACTGTTGTTGATGTTAGCACAGCATCTTCAACCACCATCTTCCTAAGAAACTCAGTTTGAATGGGAGTAATAACTGTGAGATTTCCCTTCCTATAATCTGATCAAATTAGAGTTTTGTGTGATGCTCATTTTGCTTTGAAAATATTATCTGTAACTTATATCCAGAAAATAACAAAAGATTATCATATACACTAGAAGTGATTAGTCATTTAACCACCTGAGACCAAGGTCTAGCCCAGGAACTGTCAGAAATGGATCCCTAGAAAAAAGCCCAGGAACAAAGCAATGATGAAACCTCCCCAGAATAATTCCCCAATTTACAGTTTACCTTCTGAGCCAGAGATGGTGTCAGTGTTTAGTTGAGCTAAACTGATTAATCCTTTACCAATACTATTAAACTAATCCTTCTTGCATTGTCACTAGCTCTGTGAGTTAGTAACATCTACTCCCCACAAGTTAAGACACTTGACTAATGCTGCACTTGTTAATTGGTATCACATCAACAATAAGCACTCGCCCATTTGTAGAAATGTCTTCCATGCTATTTTCTGTTTAGATATTTAAAAGGTTAATATTTAGTTCCATTTGCAGTGCTGACCTAGCAAGTAAGAAATTAATTTGGCATTACAGCAGTAACATCAATTTCCCATGTAACTTTAGTAATGCATTTACTGGAAAGAGATTAATATCAATTCCATAAATCATTCACATGCTTTTTCCGGAGTTTGAGACATCTGAGTAATGTCATATATGTTAACTGATATCACTTTGTGCATGCTATATCCATTAATCTATGCCTAGGGTCATCATTTAAAAAACAAAAAAAACCCAATACAACAAAAAAGCAAAATTAAAATCAATCTTTCTGTGACTTCATTTTTTGTGACTTCTAAATTACAGTGCAAAGGTATTGATACTCTGACAGGAGAACACTGCTCTGAACTGGGATGAGACCTTTTCAGAAAAGAAAAACATTTGTTAAATTGTCCCTAGTGGTAACAATAAGCACTTAGTATCTTTATGTGAAATGGGGCATAAATTATTATCAGCAAGTAAGGAAATAAGCAAAATAATGTATTTTGTTAATCAGACACACATAGATCCCACAAAAGTAGACACCACTACTGAAGCAGCATAGCAGTTTTCATTCTTTTTGTTTCTACATTGCTTGTGAGCATTCTCAGAGGAGTAAAAGCCAAGAGTCTACCTGACTTACAGACCATAGAATCATAGAATCATAGAATAGTTTGGGTTGGAAGGGACCTTAAAGATCATCGAGTTCCAACACCCCTGCCATAGGCAGGGACACCTCCCACTAGACCAGGCTGCCCAGTGCCCTGTCCAGCCTAGTCTTGAACACCTCCAGAGAGGGGGCATCCACAACCTCCCTGGGCAACCTGTTCCAGTATTTCACCACCCTCACTGTAAAGAATTTCTTTCTTATGTCTAGTCTAAATCTATCCCCCTCTAATTTATATCCATTGTTTCTAGTCCTCCCATCTGATATTATGTTAAAAATTCCTTCCCCTGCCTTTCTGTAGGACCCCCTCAGGTACTGATAAGTTACTATGAGGTCCCCTCTGAGCCTTCTCTTCTCCAGGCTGAACAACCCCAACTCCTTCAGCCTGTCCTCATAGGGCAGTTGCTCCAACCCTTTGATCATCTTCGTGGCCCTTCNATCAACTGACACCCCCAAGTCTTTCTCTACGGAGCTGCACTCAAGCCACTCTCCACCCAGCCTGTATCTGTGCTTGGGATTGCTTCGACCCAGGTGCGGGACCTTGCACTTGGCCTTGTTGAACTTCATGAGGTTGGCTTGGGCCCACCTCTCAAGCCTGTCAAGGTCCCTCTGGATGGCATCCCTTCCTTCAGGTGTATCAGCTGCACCACACAGCTTGGTGTCATCTGCAAATTTGCTGAGGGTGCACTCAATCCCACTGTCCATACCTCCTATGAAGATGTTAAATAGCATTGGTCCCAGTACTGATCCTTGGGGAACACCACTCGTCACTGGTTTCCACTTGGACAATGAGCCATTGACTGCAACTCTTTGAGTTCGACCATTCAACTAGCTCCTTATCCAGCGAATGCTCCATCCATCAAACCCATTCTTTAAAGTAACAGGAAATTTGGAACAACAATTAGGTTTTAATCCAAAACACAGTGGAATCTACTACTGAGGGTGGTTGCACTGGGAGAAAGTAGCTTTAAAAAGCTTTTCCACTTCCTATTTCATTCAATGTGCCATTATTGAATTTGCCTCCATTGCTTTACTTATTTTCTAGGACATCCTAGCAGTGCCACTGAAATCATGGTGAAGGGTATTTCTGTTCCCCTAAATGTAAACACACAGAGGATCAGCTCATTTAATGATTTTGGAAACATATTATGACTATATGACATCTGTAAGAAAGGGAAGAAACACATTAATCAAAACAAAATAATAAGGACCAGGACTGTATTATTATTTGCATAAAACAAAACAAGCAGCTGCAAGAGGTGTTTATGGCCAGGCTGGACGAGGCATTGAGCAGCCTGATGGTCCTGCCTATGGCAGGGGGGTTGGAACTCAATGATCTTTAAGGTCCCTTCCAACCTGAACTATTCTACGATTCTATATATTAGAGGGCCAAAATTCTCCTGGGGTGAATTTCAGTTTTCCTCTGAACACAATGCTAACAATATTCTCTTCTTTTCCATTTTTAAACTCCTGACAAACAAAAAAAATGTCCCATTTCTGAAAAACTTTTGCCATTTAAATATCACAGCATTTTATTAATCACCAGTAGGATTAATCTCACCTCATTCTAGCTGTCTAAAATTACATGTCAAACCTTAGCAACTGGGATGCAGGCACCCCCAAAGGGCAATTCATCCCATATTATCTTTGCTTTTGTTCAAAAGATATCTTTCCTGGTGAAGCTCAATGGCCTATTTCACGCCTGTAAGTGGTTACAATGAGATCAGCGGAATTACAATCACTTACTGCAATTTTGAGTGTTGTGCAAAGTGTTTTGTAAGTACATTATCCTATTTTTGAAATATAGGAAGATATTTAAAACCTTAACAAAAACGATACGAGGGCACTTCTTGAGTCACATGAGATCTCTTCTGTCATTGCACATATTAACTCTTTCCAACTGATTTGTATCATTTGCCATCCATCGGCTCGGAATTTTTTTACCAGGTTTCTAAGACAAAGTATTTTATAAACCTGCTGTAGGAAAACACAACATAATGTTTGTCAGTTGTTTTCACTGCAAGGTGGTGGTACATCAGGCAAAAAATAATCTGAGGATTGTGGTAACGGAGATTGAATTTAAAATTTTACAAAACTTTAATTACAACCTTTTGAACATAAACCATAATACACAAATTACCCAATCATAACATTTTTTTTTCATTAAAAAAAATAAGAATTCAGCCAAAGGATAGAAGATTTAATGACTCTTGGCAGAGCTCCACTTTTCAGTTGAAATGAGAATAAAAGCAGACGGCAGCTTCATTTCTAATTTCAAGAAACACAGAATTTTTTAACATTTAAACAGCATTTTATTTGACTAACAAGCCAAAATATGTATTTTCAAAACCTTACAAAAAGACCCTGTATTTAACAGTATGAATACTGAGATTTACAAACCTCTGTGAGCCAACACTGCTCCTTCAAACCTCAAAAGTAATTACAAAACAAGCAATTTGAGCCACAAGCAGTAGAAACTGTAGAGCTTTGGGTTTTTAACCATCCTCACAACATATCACAGCCTACCACATAACTCCAGTTCCCTCCCATGCCTAGGACAAACCACCAGGCCAGACAGAAGGCACTGTGGTTAATCTAGAACATACCCAGACCAGAGTGACCAACCAATACATCTTTGATGACTGGCAAGCCAGATGATACCAAAAAAAAAAAGAAAAAAAAAATTTTAATTTCCCTTGTAGTTTACTTCAGTGAAGCCACAGTTGGCAGTGTCAACAGAAGTCTTTCAGATTCCAGATCTCTTCATCAAGACCTTGGTGAGACAAAAACTATAGCAATTTTGAGGCCACCTTGAAAGCACTCGGTGATGGAGTCACGAAGGCTCCTTGTGACAACCAGTCTTTGCAAAACTCAAAAAAAAAGGCCTCAGTGGGCATAGGAGTATTCTGAGCTCAGAGCAACACTGATCCTGTGAGCCATGTGGTAAAGATGGCTGCTGACCAGAAGGCATTTCTTCTAGACTTTTTGAAGGTATACTTCTGTAGTAGCTATAGAAATACAGACTAAACGCAAGACAGTGCTCCCTATCTGCTAGAATAGGTATTGATGGGCACTGTAAAGTTCAGGATGAGGTACCTTAAATAATAATCATAGAATCACAGGGACACTTCTCACTACTTCAGGCTGCTCAGTGCCTTGTCCAGCCTGGCTTTGAACATCTCTAGGGAGGAGGCATCCAAAACCTCTCTGGGCAACATCTTCCATTGTTTCACTACCCTCACAGTAAAGAATTTCTTCCTTATGTCTAGCCTGAATCTCCCCTCTTCCAAATTAAATCCATTATTTCTAGTCCTCCCATCACATATCTTATTTAAAAGTCCTACCCCTACCTTTCTGCAGCCCCATTCAGGTATTAATAATCCATCCATATTGTTTAATGGCATCCTCCAGAACACCACAAGACTAACATTGATTTCTATGAGATGAGTGTGCTGGGAACCTGCACTATAACTCCTTCAGCACTGAGAAACCAAAGAAAAATATCCATGATCAAAATCTTCTGATTTTTCATGGTCCCTTTCAGAGCTACAGGAAAACTGCAACTGTCTTTTTAATGCAATTCATTGAGTTCTGGCCCATTCAGCCACGCCTGGAGCTAGGAAGAAAAGTGACATCACTGTCAGCTATATTTCTTTTCTCTAAATCTTCACAAGAATGACATTTTTGCAGGCTGCATAAACAATGGTCAGATCCTTGAAGTTCCCATGTTTTGAGGTCACTGCCAAAATTCATCCTCCCTTTCACAAAGCCAGGACATTAGACAGGTACTCTGCACAAAGGCTGCAACTGGTGCCAGCACCATAGAAATATTGGTATCTTTTAATATTGAGATGTTTTCTTTAAGTTTTCTTCACCCAACTTTGCAAAATACATGTAAAAGGCTTCGTGTGCATCATGTAAAATTAATACATTAAATAATTGTTACCTCATGAAGAAGCAAAACTTTTGAAGTTACATAAGTTCCCAGAAAATAAAAAAACCCATGTTTTCTGGCATCAGAATTAGCATCTCCAAAAACATCTGGTACAAGAAAAAATGACTAAGCAAAATAAAAGCAAATCTTAACCACAACACAGAGGCTTCTGATTAAATTGATGCCATCAGAAATTACATGCATTAAGCCAATGCAAGCCAGCAGGGGCAGCTGGCTAAACTTAACTTTAAAGTCATCTAGAGCCACACAAAATGAAGTGTCTGAAATACTGATTTGCCTTAAGATGCCAGATTCCCCAAAGAACATTTTTACATCAAAATCTCAGCCTGACTCAGTCAGGAAGGATTTCTTCACAGAGCAAGAGTGAACACATCCCTTTCCCCCATGTACTACGCTCAGTAAAATTCCCACTTTTGCCAGAACAGATAGGATGAGGAGTGTAGGCTTTTACAGCACTGCTGTGCTGCTAAACTGAAACTCTGTTAATAATTTACTGCATTAATAAGTAAAAGCAGAAGGAATTACAAGTGACCAAATGTATACATTCCAAATGTGACATTTATTACCCTTAAATTGGTTCTATATCTAGGTTCGATATCTAGACAACCACACTTCCACTTTTTGCCTTAAACTACCTCATGTTTCTTACCAAAATTGGCATTATCCAAAAATTCTGTGAATTTTCATCAGTTTCTTTTATCCTGGTAATAAATTAATGTAAAAGGCTTCTTTTGGTCACATACATACTTAAATATTAATAAGGATAACAAGGAAGATTCCAGTCAGCCTGAATTATGGGAAACACAACTCCAAATTCCAGATACACCTGCAAAGTTGTTAAGTCTTTCTCTCCTTGACTCCTCTGTCTGTTATTTATAAGATAAAGGCTTCAACTGCTCTTCTGTGTTTTCTATAACCATATTTATTTTACAGCAATCACTCACTAGTATTAGATTGGTTAAGGGTAAGTTAAGTGCAAGCTAGAAGCTGGTTAAGTAGTTCTTCTGAAAAGGATCTGGACAGTGTAAGGGACCAGAGAAGTCAGGAGTTCCGTGCTGTTGTGACATGGATTGAGCTGTCACACAGCACAAGTAAACAGATTGCAAAGCACATCATATAATAAACTCCATGTAATAAGCATCAGCTTATCTGGGCATCATGTTCTCCTTGGACTGTTTCCTGTCAAGAAGGGCACAGACCAGCTGGAGAAAGACCAGAGGAAATAAAGAATGATAGAAAATTTGGACAATGTGACCACTAAGAAACTATTGAAAAAAGATGCTGCTATTTATCCCGATGAGGGAAAGGCCAAGGAAAGATATGATAACAGTTCTCCATTAAGTCAAAGAAGAAAGGAATAATCTGCTTTCTGTGCTTATTGGACTGGGCAAGAATTAATGCATTTTTGCTAAGAACATTTCTACATGTTTCCTACATTGAACAAATTGCAGCTTGAGAATGGATTGCTGCCTTTGCACTGAAACTGTCCCAACTGCAAGTCTTTCAAAAGGATAGATAAATATCTGTCAGGAATGGCAAAAGAGTATATTTTGCCTCTGAAGAGCAGGGTGAACTGAAAAGAAAACCCAATGCCCATTTCAATTATATTTTTTTATGATTTTTTGAAAGAGATGCACTGCAAAACAGCAAAGTGGATGCTGGGATTCTGATTATGTGAAAACACACCTCTGCCTCAAGCAAATTCATACTTGTCAATGCCACTTAACACACTAACAGTAACCATTGCAAAAATGGAAGCATATTAAACATCTATGTGTTAGTCTTTCTCCTGCTTTCTAAGTTTAATACTCTTTCTCTGCTCTGAAAGGTGTTGACCTCCATTTCAGCAATATAAAATCACAGTCGCTGAAAAATGGATCAGGAGGGGAACCTTCAGTTCCATCATGCAGGTCTTTCAAGAAAAGATAGAATGCAGAGCTTGGAGAAGAGAAGGCTCGGGGAGAACCTCGGAGTAGATTCTCAATACTCCCTTCAGGGGGCTACAAAAAGGATGGGGAAGGACTTTTGAATAGGGTCCAGGATGGCAGTACTAGGAGTGATGGATGCAAATTGGAAGAGGAAAGATTTAGGCTGTAGAGTATAAAGAAGTTCTTTGCTGTATGGGTGGCGAGACACTGGAAGAGGTTGACCAGAGAGGTTGTGAATGCCCCCTCAATCCTTGGAGATGTTTAAGGCCAAGCTGGATGAGGTACTGAGCAACCTGGTGTGGTGGGAGGTGTCCCTGCCCATGGCAGAAGGGTTGGAACTTGATGATCTTGATGGTCCCTTCCAACCTAAACCATTCTATGATTCTATGATTATGGAATCACATTTAATAACTTCTAATTTGAAAGCAAATCATCAATAAATACTCCATGGGTACTGCTGTCTAGGTTTGCCCCTTCCTAACATCACTTCATTAAGACCAATCATCAGGGAATTTTCTTTGACCAGTTAAAGAACTCTAAACAATTACTTGTGCTGACCTATAACAAAAGATAAAGTGAATGTACACAATATTATTACCATTTTGGAAATACACTGTCAGCAGAAGAAAGCAAATGAAGGCATTAATTTTATTCATATTAGTATTTTGAAGGTGCCAGAATATGCAAAGCAACATCACACCCTCATCATGCTACACTGTAAATAAACACAGTATTTCAAATAGCATCTGCCTCCATCACATACTATTATTGTCAAAGTATATAAAGTTTGAACACTACCTTTGAACTGAGTAATTGTTTTAATTTTAAAATATTATTAATTCTATTGTTCCCAAACTAGAATGAAAGCATTATGAAATGATTCACATTACTTCACAAATAATTTGATGGCTGCTACTGATCCTTTTCACTGCAGAAGAGCTTAACACAATAGAGTAAATTTCCCAGCTTGGCCAACTGATTAATTTAATAAGTCATTTTCTGATACAAAAATTCATAAAACTATTATGAAATGCAATCCACAGCATTTTTAAAAATAACTATCATCAGAACCTTCAGAGACATAACTTTAAAATAAGACACTCTTTACTACTCACTGCATCATTTACACCTTTTACATAATGCAATCAGGGGGCTTAAATAACTCAGTTTCATATTTATTCAGGAACTGGTAGTCAGTGTTCTACCCTGAAGGACATAACTCTTGACAAAAGGCTCATTTTATAAGATACTGTAGCAGTTTTGGCATTACCAACACTTTTCACACAAACCATGCTAAAAACTAGAGTTTATCCTGCCAAATGCCTTTTGCACACATGGTGTTTAACAGTGCTCTATAGGTCTGTAAACCAGTAGGTCTGCCAGGTCTATAAAAAGCCTGGAAATGCACATATATGTAACACAATGCTCTAGATTGATATTTATTTATTTATTTATTCAAACTTCACACACCTACAAGGATACATGACAAAAAATATTCTTTAAATGAATATGCTAACTATAACTCTGGTAAAAATAGTTTCTTTCCCAGTTTGCAGCACTTTCCTGAAGTTTAATTCTCCCTCTTTTGAAACCAGAGGCAGAACTTCCATTAACCTCAGTAGCACAGAATTAGCTCACAAGAAACACAAAAGAAATTTGTTTAAAGATAGTACAGAAATGTTTTCAAAATCTTCTAACTATGTAAAGATGGGCTTGGCACTTCACCCTGCTCACTTGTTCAATGAACTTCCAAATCTTATTTGAAAGTAACGTATTTTAAATACTACAATGGTAAGAGATGGAACTGATGAAATGTGCATCGTAAGCAATAGCAAACTTCACAATTCTTTCTTATGTATTTAACCAGTCTGATTTTACGTCATACTCTGACTGAAGTGCATTGGTGAGTTAGGGAGTATTTACTGCAGTTCTTTATAATTAGAATCATAGAATAGTTCAGGTTGGAAGGGACCTTAAAGATCATCAAGTTCCAATCCCCCTGCCACAGGCAGGGATATCTCCTACTACATCAGGCTGCTCAGTCCAGCCTGGCCTTAAACACCTCCACAGAGGGGGCATCCACAACCTCTCTGGACAACCTCTTCCACTGTTTCACTATCTCACCATAAAGAATTTCTTTCCTATATCTAGCCTGAATCTATCCCCTCTTCCAATTTACATCCATTATTCCTAATCCTTCCATCACATACCCTATTAAAGTCCTACCCCTGCCTTTCTATAGGCCCCCTTTAGGTATTGAGAAGCTCTGAGGTCCCCCCTGAGCCTTCTCTTCACCAAGCTGAACAACCCCAACTCCTTCAGCCTGTCTTTATAAAACATTTTCTATACAGATGAGTGATGCAGTTAAAAGCATTAACAGACTGGAAACACCATAACTGAAAATTCTTACCACTTTCAAAGCAGGCATCAAATATAAGATGTCCTTTTTTAAGTTGTCCACAATAGCCAGGTGGGAGAACAGCATGCTTGCTCACGTTGCCTGCTATGATATCATCACTTGCTATGGCAATACCTGTTGCAATAAAAGCCAAAAAGAAAAAGCATAAGTATAAAAACCAACAACAACAAATTAAAAACCATAAAAGGATATTCTCCCATGCTTTTCTACATGACATGGAATTTGCACAATTTCACATATGGAGCAGTAAATTATATCTTCCTTTTTAAAGTTTACTTAAGAATTTGGATAGAATAATGGCATAATAAATTACAGATTCTCTACATGAGAAACCACACAGCATGGTTTCTTGTCCTGTGGCTGAACATGCTTGGGTACAATTTTCTGATGTTCAACTGAATCCACTTCTTTTGACTGAAGCTCCAAAACTTAAATTCTTGGATTGCTTCAGTAGCATCTTCCTTACCATAATCCTCAAAAACTTCCTCACTGTGGTCATTCATGGGTTCTCTTTCCTCTGTTCCACTGCCTATTGTCATGCATCTTAAATGAATTTTGAATCTCTGAGACTGTTAAGTCCCACCAATATTTCAAGTTTGAAAATTATTAGAAAGGAAAGAGATACACTCATGGAGGCATGTGATCATCTAAGCCTTGTTTGCTTAGGAAACAAAACTAAGAAAAAGAACTTAAATGCACAAAAAAGTTTCTAAATGTAGGGTTTATTACATAATAAGATCTATGAGAACATAAATTTTCTATACTGCAGCATGATTTTTGTCAAAATAGATCAGTAGTAAATATATAAAAAGCTTTGTCCTTCCAGTCAAATTATGCTGTCGTACTCATCACAGTATGCATAAAATTTGATTCCAAATAGAGACAGAAAAACACAGTGATTTTTTTTTTCATTTGAGAAATGTACAAGAAAGTTAACATCTGCATATTATTTTATAGATTAGTAAAACACTGCAGTGAAAGAAATACAAAATAGTATAACTACTTGTTCATTTTTCTGACATTGGCTCAGCATTTTCTTCCCTATTTACTGTTTGGAGAACAAATATTTAACAATAGAAAAACTATTTTCTGTGTTGCAGAAAACTAGAAGAAATGTCCCTGTCTTCAAGTGCGGAAGACGTGTGATGGAATAATGGGTTGATAATATCTTATTTCACTCTGATAAATAGGGCTACTAAGGCTTCTAGAAATAGACTTTTGGTCTGTCCTGATTTTTTGACATTTAAATGGGCGATGGGGGATGATAAATGTGACATAAAGCTCAATTTGTTTTATTTTTATATTGAAAACTATTTCATACAAATGTTACAAGCAATTCATGCTGGCCCTGAATGATGAAAACAGCTTATTAATTAAAACTGACCTTTCCATACATAAATGTATTCCACCTCTTGAGGCAAAACACCTTTGCTGAGGTAACAAATTACGTTTTAGTGACACCACAGTTAAAGGGTCTGTCAGGTTTTCTATTATATATCCATATTTTCAGAGGTATATAAATCCCAGACTAAAAAATATGTATATGCAGGTCAACACTTGGCATATAAATCCTCACCCTGCCCAGGGAAGAAATTTGAAACTTAGTCTGAGAAGTACCACAAAAGAACAAAGAGAATTCAGATCTCTTCTTACTTTATCATAATCTTAGTTAGATGCTAAATAATGCATGCTACTATTTTTTTTAGCAAAGTTATTATTTGCAACCTCAAGGTTATTTGTTTTAGTCTAAATAATTACCCACAGATAGCAATCTGAGGCATACAAATTGTTTCTTTAAATGCAACATTTACTATTTATGATATTTTTAGCTAGGAGGTTTTCACCAGCATGGTGATGCAATTTGCTTAAAGGCTGGGAATACCAGAGGCAAATTTAGACCTGAGTGAGGCCTCAGTGTAATTGCATGGCCATGATTGTGTCACTTGATGCAATTCATCCCATTACATCATGCAACCTGTAATTAAGCACAGCAGCCACAGGAAAACCACATCCTCAGTTTGAATTCAGTGCCACTTTGATTAAGAGCCTCCAGATACCTGTGTCAGGTAGTCAAGTCAATCATTTGCAATCCAATGCGTGGAATCAAGTCTACATAGAAAAATTCAGGGAAAACCCACAGATCTCCACACCAAGTGTAGTGAGCTGCCAGAGACCAAGGTGAAAGAATGGAGGCAGGAAGTCATAGAAGGACAGAATCATAGAATACTTTGGGTTGGAAGGGACCTTAAAGATCATCGAGTTCCTCCTGCCCTGCCATAGGCAGGGACACCTACCACTACATCAGGCTGCTCAGTGCCTTGTCCAGCCTGGCCTTAAACACATTCAGAGAGGGGGCATCCACAGCCTCTCTCGGCAACCTGTTCCAGTGTTTCACTACCCTCACCCTACAGAATTTTCTTATATCTAGCCTGAATCTCCCTTCTTCCAATTTACATCCATTATTTCTAATCCTCCCATCACATATCCTATTCAAAAGTCCTACCCCTGCCTTTCTGTAGCCCCCTTCAGGTACCGAGAAGTTACTCTGAGGTCCCCCCTGAGTCTTCTCTTCATCAAGCTGAACAATCCCAACTCCTTCAGCCTGTTTTCATAAGGCAGCTGCTCCAGCCCTGTGATCATTTCCATGGCCCTCCTCTGGACCTGCTCCAGCAGCTCAATGTCCTTCTTATGTTGAGAACTCTAGAACTGGACACAGTAACTCCAGATGGGGCCTCACCAGAGCCAAGTAGAGGGGCAGAGTCCATTGAGTTGAGCAGCAATTCAAGACTGAATTACTGGTAAGTGCTCCCTTGCCAGTCTCAGCTGAAAGTTTCTTGATATTCTTAACATATAGCTGGGGAACACTGCTTACATAAAGATGAAGCAACTAGTAAAGATTACATTCATAACACTGCCTGCATAAGACAAGCTATGCAAAGGAGACAGAGCTACATCTATCACCCTTTCCACCTAACTGACAAATTAGAATATCTGCCAATGGAGCCTTTACACAGTGCAGAAGGAAGCTGTCAAGTAACTCTGTCCTAGCAAAAACTTTCCATCTGCTTCTCCTGGCCTGATGTAGCCATTCAGGAGTGAGAATAAAACCATCAAATAGCCTTTAATTCATAGCCATTTAATAATACTACTCTCTCCTTACGTGTTCTTTATTACACAGCACTTTAACTACGCAGAATATATTGTTGTTATATTTTTGACTTCCATTATCTACGGTTAATCTCTAGACATGCAAAAGTGCAGTCTTTGAACTTCACGTTATTATGCAGCACAAAAGCTTTATATCCCTTCTGGCATGTTCTCTTTTGGGCGATAAAAGAAAAGGCCAGACAACTGGCCAAAAACAGAGCCTGCACTGCTCTATGACTCGATTATAAGATGTGGCTTCACGCTTGTCTGTTGAGCAGATGCAGGGAGTGCTGCTGAGAAAGCATCACCAGATGGAGGGGACTGTGCCCTAAGTCCTCTGGCCAATGCAGAGATAATGTCCTCTCAACTGGGGAGCCCTACGTAGATTTTCCTGGCTGAAGGCAAAAATGTATGACAGAATCTTTCAGGGAAGGAGAAAGGCACTTCAATCTGAAACAAACTGAAAGGGAGAAAAGAGAATTACCTCTAGTACATCCTGCACACTGTGCTTAAGGAGATCAGATTCTCCTTTGAAAAGAGGTTAGATAAGAGAAGCAAAGGCAAAAGTAACTTAGCAAAGACATTTTCTCTGCCTGTGGGTCTTATTTTGTCAATTATTTCTCTTATAGGTTGTAAGACACGTAGCTATTTTATTCTTCATAGTTTAAACTCCTGGAGTCTCCAGCAAATCCCTTTAGCACATTATTAAACTTCAATAGTAATTTTCTATTAGCTACAAAATAAAACCTGTATGGAATCAGCATCACTATTGTCATCATGGATATATTTCACATCAAACAAGTAAAAATTTTTAGAATTGGTTACAGGAGATCAGGATTCTCAGGAGGAAGACTTTGGAAACTTCCAGAGCTTTTTAAGTTCAAAGGGCGAAGTCAAGAGCTTTTCATTTAGGCAAAGATAAAAGCAATATTCACTCCAATAAGCCTCATGCAAACTTAGATCCATTTTCTTTAAAAAACTGTGGTTTCTGGGGGAAGTTACCTCCTTGGTAAATAATAGTTACTCTTTGAATTAACTAAACAAGGAGCTCAGCTTCCAGCTGTGACAAACTTCAGAATCCAGGAGTTAGCAGCCAGCAGCTACTCTCATGCTACATTAGGTAGGAGAGCACAGCTGCATTAAAACAGACAGAGAAAAACATAAAGCAAATTTGCCTGGAAAACCTGCATCATTCTTACAGTCAGACTTACTGCCTAACAGGGTCAGCCAACTAGAATGGTATGGGTAAGGTGAACAAGTATAATAACTGCAAGCCAACTTTATAGAGGTCTTTCTTTAAATAAAATCATAGAATGGTTTGGGTTGGATGGGACCTTAAAGATCACCCAGTTCCAACACCCTAGCCATGGGCAGGAACACCTCCCACTAGAGCAGGTTGCTCAATAGCCTGGCCTTAAACACCTCCGGGGAGGGGGTATCCACAACCTCTCTGGACAACCTGTTTCAGTGTCTCACCACCCTCACAGCAAAGAACTTCTTTCTTATCTCCAGCCTAAATCTCCCCTCTTTCAATTTGCATCCATTACTCCTAATCCTGCCATCCTGTATCCCATCAAAAAGACCTACCCCAGCCTTTCTGCAGGACACAATACTATAAATGTCATCAAGGCATTTTTCTATTCTATTATGGAATCCTTATTTTACAACAAAAGTAAAGATCTATTTTGTTACTCAAAATGTCTATGCTGTAAAGACCTAACAGCCAATGCCAGGAGATGCTGAAACATCCATCAAACAGTGTGTAGGAATTCAAGTTTTAGGTCAGCAGAAGACTGTTGGGGGCAAGAGGAAATTCCATGCCTAGGGACTCTTATAAAAAGAACTGAAGAGTTAAAGCAGATCCTTTGTGAGGTGCAAAAGAACTGCAATGGGTAAAACTTCCTTTGTAGGAACCTGTGTGTTTTTGAAATCTGTAAGTGACAGATTTCCCAAAGAAAGGAGAGCATGTGTCCTTTTAGCTCACTCACAGGTATTCTCCAAAAGCATTCAGCCTGTTGAGCTGTGGCACTGCACCAAACCCACTGTGAAGAGGCATTTTGATTTTTCAGTGTCCCAAGTGTGACCACTGTAAATCTGTTGTGGATGCAGCCCTCTAAAGAAAAAGACAAATTTGGTTGTTGCTGAGTAAGACTAACATCCAGGAGAATTGAATTCAGTTCCTGACTCAACCCCATCATTCTGCTGGTATTGCATCATTATCCTGGTAAAGTCAATGCTACAGGAAGGCTCCACAGAGCACAGAATCCTGTGGGGAAACAGAGCAGCAGTTTTGCACAGCACCTGGACTTGTCAAATGATGGAAGAAAGAGGTAATTCCACACTGCTTATGAGTTGGATAAGTGAAAACAGGACAATACCGGTTCAGTGATAATTTCCATCCTGTATATTACATGCTATAATTCATGGATCCTCCTTCTGCCTAAACTTCTATTTTTCCTTGGGTCTTGAACATGTGTAATTGAAAAATATGAGTTTAACCTTGCTTCCTATTTAATTTTTGTTTAGAGGTAGCACATCTTCTATTAGTCAGTTTAAGTTGACTCTAGTTTCAGAAACAGCAAATTTCTTCACTTTGGAGTTAAACGTCTCCTTGACTATTATATATTTAAAATAATTTGGGGATTTTAGTATTACTTCTGGAGTAATTTTTTCCCCCAAGGTTGCTGAAATCAATTACACTATTAATTACTGTCATTACTATAATTACTCATTGAAACAACTCCTTTAACTTCTTAGTTGAGAATAGAATCTTTCCTCCTGGTTTTCAATACTCTATTCAAAAAGTAATATTTAGGCCACATAGAATTTCTTCTACCTAAGCACTGCTTTCTCCCCTTGCTGAATTCACTCTTTAGTTAAGAAAAACTTTAACATAATATAGTATTTCATGCCAAATAATCAGATCCTTGCAGTGTTTTGTTTTATTCACATCACATAGGTCCTGTATAGCAAAAGATTTAAATTTTGTTTCAGAATTCCTGTTTTCTAACATTAAAGTGTCAGCAAAACAGACTTCATGTATTAACTTCATTGCATCAGCAATGTAGCAGGAATTTAGCTACAGAGAACTCCACTAACAAACTATATTCAGCATTTTTTAATGAAGCAAATATTAAGTCAATATAATATTTATAGGAATACGAAATGCACACAAAGTATTTCAAATATTCAGAACGCAAGCCAAAAATTCTACCTACGAAAAGGCTTTCATGGAGAAAGCTCTGCAATCAGATTACTGATTTTTTTTTTTTTACTGCTTATAAATAAAATAACCAGCAGAAATTCACTACTCTGTGTAGCTACAAAACATCTGTTATTCTGCAGCACTACAGAGGTTGGGTGAAGGTAAGTAATACAGAGGCAAGTTTATCTCACAATCCTATTTTACACAGACAGTTCCCCTGAAATAATGCCCTTGCCTTTGGATTCACACAGGTTATATGAGGAATATCTCATTAATCAAGTGCATCACACTGTCCCATCTGCATTATACATGCATGAAAACATGATAAGTCACTTGACAGGTGTTGCCCAGCTCTAAAGTTTACTGCAAAGATTACTGTAATTGCACAGTAACTTCACTGCTTATTGCAAATGAAAACACATAGTAGACCTGTAATGAATCCAGCTGGGCTTTTTTTGGAATGGATTCCTGCTGCTCTGCTCTGGTGATTCACAGAAACCAATGTTCCACTTTTTTGGAAACTGAAATTCAACACATTTTTCAAGGTGGTTATGAAACACTATGTAAAAGCAAAACCTTGCCAGTTTTTACTGGTGATTGTGAGATCCACTGCTAAGTAAATAGCTCTATGAATTACCATGTAAACAAAATACAGTTTGATAGCTTATCTATTTAATAACAATATTTTAAGACCACTACTTTGTTCATCTGTTCCCTTTTCTACAGTTGATTTTTACCACAATGAACCTCCAAAATCAGACAGTTAAGGATACTGAGAGAAATTCTAATGGGAGGTGTCCCTGCCTATGGCCGGGGGTTGGAACTTAAAGATCTTTAAGGTCCCTTCCAACCTGAACTATTCTATGATTCTATAAAATGGACACATATGTATATTAGAAAATATATGCATCAGAGTGTATACATTCCAGTGCCTAACCTTAAAACATTACTTAACCTAAAATCTATGATGCAAAAACTTTACTTTACACATATACACATCAAATTCAAAGCCAAACTCTTGCAGGATCATGGCCCTAGAATTAATACTAAAGTCCACATCTCTGAATTTCCATAGCATCTGAAAAAAATAAAATCAAAGCTTTATTGTTTCAGTAGAGTTTTACAAACCATTCCAACATACAAATAGAAAAACTCCTTAAAAATCAATTAAAAATCAAAGCATAAAAAATATAGCATTTCATAAATTTAGACTTTCTTGATATTGCCATAGCCTTGGGCTCTGTGTCCAATGTGGCAGGGGAACTGGGATGTAGGACACATTGGCATGTACCCACAACCGGCTCCTGATTACTTTTAAATTGGTTTACCTCTTTTGTAGATTAATTGCAGACCCAACTTGAGCCTGGAAGAACTTATTATCTCAGGTACAATGCAATCTAAGCATGGCAGCTCTGCATCAAGGCCCTGCATACCAAATGCCTCTGGGGCTTCCTTGAGCTGGTTTCTATGGGATCAGAGAGTTCTAGAAAAGGGCATCACAACCAGTGCCCTAGAAACAAGAGAGATGTATCACAAAGGGTATACCCAGGTGGGTCAGCTAGATCCACTCTGAGGCAACCCTGATGGATCTGAGTGACACGAGCAGCAAATATCTGTACCAAATTCCCTTCATGACCTGCATCACTTCATTTATCCAGGAGCTGGTACTTCCCATTCTCAGGGCATACTACCTCTTTTTTTTTTTAAAAAAAATACATCTTTAAGATGACTATACAGTCATCTTTGTTGCTTTGGTCTCTAAATGGGGACAAAGAGGAACAGGTGGAACCAAAATCTCCAAGTGCAGACAAATTGTCCATGTCTTCTGTCAAAGATGATGACTATTGCAATTAGCTGTCCCATTTAGAAAGCAGGCTTGTGCCATGGATCCACTACTGTTAGTGGCCTCATGTGGAGATCAAGATGGTTACATTAAACAAAGAAGTCTGACTTTAAAAACTATTTTAATGATCATTGTTTCCATAAAACTTAACTTCAAAAACTATGTAGGCCATATAAATGCATTCTGAGGTTGATCTGGCTTTTTGCATTAGATTTCTGCCTATTTAGTACAGTGACAGTAACAAGAAAGAAACTTGCAGAAACTTCTGTTCTACAAATTTCAGCAAAAACCTATTAAAATTCTCAATATGTCTCACTTTACTTTTTACAAATTCAAAAACCTCCTCTCACAAGCACTAATAATTAATAGGGTGCTTTGAACTTCACGGAAAGAAAAAACGTTGGGAGGCTTGAGGTAAGTAACTTTCAAAAGCTTTGATTATTTGTCAAAGAAAAAAACTGTTTGAAATATGGCTAGGAAATGGTAAACCATTAAGAAGTGGCAACTGGAATACCCAGCACATTCCCCTTCCTTTTTTTTTTTTCTGAAATTATATCTTCTGGCTGTATAAAGCCTTCATTAGTATTTCTCAGGTCTCCTTATATGGCAAATTATGTAAGAGCTGTATGATCAAAGCTGTAAGTACCAAAAATATGTTAGCAGCTCTTCTTCAGTGAATTCTTCTAGTGGGGATTGTTTCCACTAGATAACTGAAGAAGCTGGAAATTAGTTCAGTATCAGTCTACTGGCAACAGAGTAGAATGATTATTATAATACTTTTCTGTAGCAACTTCAGTTGATTTCTACATATCACTTCTATGAATATTTCAATTCAAGGAGGAAAAACTGTAGTGGTTATGATCTTACAGAGAGCTTCAAATTCACTAACAAACCTTTCTCTAATATTCCCTGAACTTCAGACTGCTTACACTAAAATGTAACAATGCCATCAGTAGTTCTAGCAAATGTGGTTGCTGAATGAAACACCTTTTAGATTTTTTTATACATACATCCTGCAGCATTTGGTAAACAACTGTAAATAGCTCTATGATGTCTAAAAATCTGCAGGGTGGGCCCAAAACCCTTACAGTTTTCCTCTGACTTTTGAAATCTCTTCATGTGGACCAGAGGATATACTGGGCAGACCCCTTTCAGTGTGATGACGGCAATGTCTTTCCCCAGCACAGGAATTCAACAGTGTTAAGTGTATTTTAGGAAAGAAACTATATTGTTTATGTACACTTGAAAATTCAGAAATCATTTAAGAAAGGGCAGTACAATAGAAGAAATGAAATTTCCCTAGAAGATCAGGAGTATCACTGATGTATGCTGCTATTTTAAAGACCAAGCTCAAATGTTATTGCTTAAGCAAATACTGGAATTCTCCTGTTTCAAATTTCTTCATGATAAAGCCAGTGAATGAGAAGTTCCAGTTATCAAAACAGACTATATTTAAAGGTTGTCTTGTTAACTTGGCTTTTATTTAATAATTAAGTCAACATAAAAGAAAACAATATGTTCCTGATACCAGAATGAGTTTGTACTGAGTGTGATTAATATTTTTTAATAGAATAGCTATTCTTTTTGGAAAGAGTAATCAAAAGCTATCATGCACAATAGTCCATCTCAACACTACTATTAGCATAAATGAGAAAAAAACTGCAGAAATTGCATGGCTATTCTGTCAGGATCTGCTCTCCACATGCAGACCTAAGATAATGATCTCAACATTAAGTATTTTAGAAAAGTTAATTACCAGGCAGTCTGAGTGAGCCCTCAGCTAGTTCAGCTCTCTTCCCTCAAGCCAGGTCAGCCTGACCATGAATGCTTTTGAAAATTCTAACTGTTCTTAATATGAAATGTGACTTCACAACATATCCATCGTGACATGTAAATAAACATGGAAAACTATGCATTCAGCTGGAAAATCTGTTTGTTCTGATAACAAGGATCTTTGGTCTAAAGACATATATTTATAGCCTGTCCAGTACTGTGAGTAAATGCCATCTTTTGCTTTCACTATGATTTCACTGATGATGACTCAATGAAACATCATAAACACTAATATCCACAAAATTACTAGCATCTGCAGAATAACACGTATTGGAACTGTCAATCCAGGCTAACATTAATCTGCCTCAGATAGAAAACTATTACAGAACTTGGAGATAACCTTCACCCTTTGATCATTCAGGCCCCCAGAAGCAAGTCTTTGAAGGTAATACAGATGCCTGGAAGACTAACCTGGGTAGAAGGAGATAACTACTGAAATTTTAGCTGGATTCATGTCTAGAAAGTTAAATACTTTCAGGATTAGAAAACTTGCAAATACAAGCACTCTGTGCTCGCTGTGACCTCATGTTAAACCTTCCCCAAAGAAGTTAACAAGGTCCTCTTTGCTACAGAATTATAAAAATAACATTGATGTGTGTTTGAAAAAACCTAACTGGCTGCATTTTTATAACCCCTATCTTCCAATAGTTTGAGATATCAAGCTCCAACTGGATGGCAAAACAAGAAGGTCCTGAAAGTAAGAAACTAGTCTGAATCACTTCTAGTCTCCTGCAGACTCCAATTGTGAAGATTTAAGTTGCTTTTAATTTAGATTCCCAGATCAAGACATGAAGGCTCAGCCTGGAAACTCAAGCAGAGGACCATAAAAATACACAGTTCATTCCAGAAAGCTGATTTGAGCAGTCCCAGCTAGAACTCAGGAGCCAATTGCAATGAGGAAATGACAGATTAATACAGAGTAAAGCAAGCTAATTTGCAGTGCCCTAGCTGGACAGAAGAACAAAGGAACTATTTTAATGGATTAGTCCAAATGTCTGCCTAGTCCAGAGAAGACAGCAACAGAACATGAACTCTGCAGTAGGCAGATGTGAGATAATCTACCTTCCATATTAAGTCTCAATCTCATTTGAAACACACTGATTGTCTTAAACCATAATACAAAAAATAATACTGAATGCAACAGTAAAATAAAAGCTGATGGCAATCCCTCTCCTGAATTATTTTGTGGAATTCTGCATGCCCTAGTCCCCTCCCTAACCAAAATGAAAGTTTAAAAATTTGAAAAACTACTATAGAAACAAAAACATTCTACAGGGGAAAGGAATGGAAATATGAAAACATTTTTATATACAAAAACAATAAGTATAATTAATTACCTCTGTAAGAAAGATTAACATATTTGCTTTCCTATAATAGGACAATAAGGAGTTTTTTCTCAAATCTTTGCCTGACACCAACTCTTACCAAACCTAGGTTACTGAATTAAAACATTAAAGAATGGTTTCTAACAGTAATCTATGTTGCTATAAAGCACAGACAAGTTACCTTTAATTTCTCTGTAACTCAGTTAACTCCATCTCAGTTAAATCATGACCTTCAATTTTCTCATTTGAAAATTACACATAACAATCAATATCTCAAGATGGGAAGATAAGACTTAGTTATTGCTTGTGTTTTCTGATCCAGGAATAAAGACATGATGTTGCTGTAAAAAACAAACCAGCAAGTATAATAGAGCCATACTGGTTAAATCAATTTTTATGGTTTGAACAATGTTCAGTCCTTTTATAACGGCTCTACTCTCATGGCACCCATAAATAAAAATTTTTATTTGTGACAAATGCAAGTTCCAGAGCTATGTTCTGTATCTCCCAAAGAATGCTCCAGAGCTGACATTTCATGAAGACATACTAAGAAGTCAGGATGCACCAAGAATAGGAATGTTCCCCAATTATGTCATTAGCCCATTAACAGCCCATCTTCCAGCACTGAGGGGACAAGCAGTTTCTTCAGGGAGACTGCCAAGGATCCCTACAAGAACCTGTCTGTGTCCTTGATGTCCAATGACAATCAGAAATCAAAGTCTTTTTTTCCCCACAGCCTACTTTCCCTGTCCTTCCTTCAAAATGGGCCAGGGTCACAAGTTTGGTTCTCAAGCCCCACTGATGTCTTAAAGCTTTGAGTCTTTTTCCTTGCTTTATGGTTCTTTGCGTTTTTTATTCCTTGTCTGGTGTTGTTTCAAAGAGCACAACAGCATTTCACATATTTATCTCTTTTTTTCACCTCAGGTGACCCAAAAGTCCAAAATCAGTTCTACAGATAATGCTCATTTGGAGCTACTTCTGACACTAAAAAGCACACTCACAGCAGTTAGCACAGCAGGCTAGGAAAATGAACTTTCCATCCAGGAACCTGGATAATTTATGTATGATGCTGTAGGATACTAAATGTCCAGTAAAATTGTCATTGTTTCACCCTCTAAATGTTAACATATCTAATTTTCATAACTTATTTTGGGGACTTTTGCTTCACATGGGTTGGAAAAGACACTACCTGTGTTTTGTTAAAATGAGAAAGCTTCCCATACTTAGTGGATCTTTGAGCATTCATGAGGCAACATAAAACTTGAGTTTCACCAACCATATCTTTTCATACATAGTTAGAGCTGTAGTTAACACATCCTGAATAGGTAGAACGCCACTCGGTGGCTTCCTTAAGGAGACCCTTGCAGAATAAGGGAGGTGAGAGGTAAGGTGTTGGGCATTCTGCAGCTTTTCTGAAGCCTCCAGGTTCTTGACACCTCCCAGGACAAGCCAAGCAGCACCTGCGGGTCAGCCCCCAAGCGAGCAACCTTCTGGTGCCGTTTCAGTTCCAGCCACACGCCTTCACAAACCATTTTTTCCACTCTGAATCAAGCAGGACGAGGGGAACTCCTGCACAGCCCCCTTTTTGCTCTGCTCTTCACCACCGACACCTTTGGCCCCTGTGAGGGGAAGATGGCTTGCAGTGTGGGCTACTGAACCATAGGTGCTTTCTCTGCACAGCTGGGACTCTTTCTCCCCCACCCCCGTATTTTGTTTGCGGGGTGAGGGCCTCAAACTCTCACCCCCTCGCCTTCCTCCCCACAGCGGGGCAACCTCCCCATCAGGCAGGGCTGGGAGCTCTTCTACCTCTTCCTACCTGAAGGGAACACACTCCCTACAACCACTTCTCCCCCGAGAAGATGCTCGTCGTCCCCTAGGGGAAGGTGCCTCGCTCTCCTCCACAGCTCCCACAGCCGGGGCCTCTGCCCTGGGGCTCCTTCTCCACCTCACTGCCCTCGGCCAGCAGGCTCTGCCCTCCCTTTCCCCTGACAGAAGGGCTCCGTCCCCGGTTCTCCGCGGCGAGGCAGGGCCCCCTCTACGGCCACAAGCCCCTGGAGAAGGGGGGCTCTTCCCCTCTCCCCCCGCCCAGGCGACTGCGGCTGGCACTGACCCGTCTCTGCCGTCCTGCTCCTCTCCGCCATATTTGTTGTCATCCCCCCCTCTCGCCAGCTCCCCTCTTCCCACACAGACGCTGCCTGCCCGTCGCCATGGCAACCTACGTCATCGCCAGGGCCGGCCCGCGCCTCCCGCCCTCTCTCCGCGGCCGCGCACAGGCCGCCATGGCGGAGCGGGGGCCTGATGGACGGTGCCCGGATAAAAGCTTCCCCGGCCGAGCCCCAGGGACAGAGAGCGTTTTCTCCCTTCCTCGCTCTGCCCAGGTGCTGGCAGGTGGCCGTGCGTGAGGGGCGGGAAGGAAGGGCGGTGCGTGAGGAGAGAGCGGCCGGCGCCTCACGCCGCCGCTGTTTACCAGCCCTGCTCGCCCAGGGAGGGAAGAGCTTGTTTATTTACTTTTTCCCCGGTGACTGGCTTTGCCTCGGTAACGGAGCCCCGGAGGAGCGGCCGGGGGCTTTCCCTCGGACATCGCTCACCGCCCATGGGGAGTCGGGCCGGGCCCTGTGGTGTTCAGAAGGCTCCGAGAGGGAGGTGCTTGTCCCACTCCAGCCACATCAGGGAGTGACTGCAGCCGGCAAAGGGGAGTGATGGCCGGTTTGGGTTAGGGTTCTCAATCACCCCAGAAGGGAAGGGAATCATGGAATAGTTGGGGTTGGAAGGGACCTTGAAGATCATCAAGTTCCAACCCCCCTGCCATAGGCAGGGACACCTCCCACTACATCAGGCTGCTCAGTGCCTTGTCCACCCTGGCCTTAAACACCTTCAGAGAGGGGGCATCCACAACCTCTCTGGGCAACCTCTTCCAGTGTTTCCCTACCCTAACCCTAAAGAATTTCTTATATTCAGCCTGAATCTCCCCTCTTCCAATTTACATCCATTATTTCTAGTCCTCCCATCACATATCCTATTAAAAAGTCCTACCCCTGCCTTTCTGTAGCCCCCTTCAGGTATTGAGAAGCTACTCTGAGGTGCCCCCTGAGCCTTCTCTTCACCAAGCTGAACAACCCCAACTCCTTCAGCCTGTCCTCATAAGGCAGTTGCTCCAGCAATGCCTCCCTCTTGCTCTCTTTCCACTAGGATAGAGAAGAGAGACTGTAAGGAGATGGCCTTTGAGCAGAGAAGGCAAAGCCTCAGCAGGTGAGTCTTACCATGTGGCAGTTACATCAACTTTCTTTCTATTTTAACTTGAGGCAGCCCAGTGGGGAGCTTCATTGTGTGTGTGAGGGTTGCCCGTCTGTCTCCTTCTCCCAGACCTAGCAGGTGAGCCTGACCATATGGCAAATACAGCCAGGCTTCCCGGGGACTGGAGAGTTTCTGTGTGCATGTGTTTGCAGGCCCACTGGGTGACACTCACCATGTGGCAAACACAGCCATGAAGCCTTTGGTGCAAAGGGGCTAATTATCTATGTTTCCCAAGAGACCCAGCAGGTTGGGTCTGATCATGCGTGTCTCACTAATGCAAGCCTGAGATGGAAGCTTCACTGTGCATGCTCAACGAAGATGAACTCCAGGCTTTCAGAAGCAAGGCTAGCTGTGAGACAAGCACAGTGTTAAAAGTGCAAGAAATAACGCCTAGAATCATGTATACTCGGCTCTGGTGAGGCTCCACCTGGAGTTACTGTGTCCAGTTCTGGAACCCTCAACATAAGGAGGACATTGAGCTGTTGGAGCAGGTCCAGAGGAAGCCACCAAGATGATCAAAGGGCTGGAGCAACTCCCTTATGACAATAAGTGGAAGGAGTTGGGGTTGTTCA
>VZTY01002584.1:0-45886 GCA_013400935.1 Turnix velox | reverse complement strand
TGTGGGCAGAGCAGGGAGGTGTGAGCAGAGCAGTTCAGGGTCTGCTCGCTGAGGACAGAGGGAAGCAGTAGATGGGGAAGGTTTTGGGGGAGGATATTCCCAGTGCTGGAGGGGTGTGTGTGTGGTTCTCCCCCTGGGGAGCCTGTGTGGGACTGCTCCTCTTTTGGAGAGGACACACTTGCCTTCTCTTTTGAGCATCTTTGTTTCATTCCTTAGTCTTTTTCTTCAGGGGAGAGGAAGCTCTGCTTGATGATCTTTAAGGTGCCTTCCAACCCAAACTATTCTATGATTCTGTGTTTGTGGGGCTAGGAAGCTTTGGTATGGGGGACATGTAAGCTCCCTTACCTCACGCTGGGACATGGAGGAGGTGAGAAATTGTGCCCAAGTGACACAAGAAGGTGCTTCTGTGACAAATTGATGCTTCCAAAAGGGAGGCTGCAGGATGATCTGTTTCATGCCCATGCCAGGAGGAAAGGTTTAAGGGTGGGTGAAATCTCTGACTGCTTTGGATTTGCTGCTTGGAAGTCTGTGGGCAGAGGGAGAGGGGGGTAGAGGTGATGGAGAAGCTCATGGTGCAAGGGTGAGGAGTGATGCTGAGAGCTGCCAGCAGCCTGGCCTCATGCTGCCCACAGGAAAACTGAGCAATTTGAATATTCCTTGTGTCAGAATGTCAGGAAAATGAAATGCTGATGCTTAGGAGGGGTAGGGAGACAGCACAAGAGAGCAACAAGTTGTGCCAGATAATACCTGGTAGGTCAAGACTAGTGATCTCCAAGGTGCCAGGAGTGAAAGACTGTTTGAAAAAAGGTAAAGTGATGAAAACCAGTGAGTAGAAACCCATTTTCTTCCCTTCCTGGGGGACTGGCTGTGGGGCCGACAGTCGTGGGGTGCTGAAAATGATCAGATAATTCTGACTCTAGCAAGAGGGTCTCAGACATTTGAAAAGTGTCTGGTAAAGACATAAATCAACCTACTTGAGCCATGCAAAGCTACTGCTGATTAATGCTGAAGAGAAAGAAGCATCCCAGAGGGACATTTACTGTGTGATTGTCCAGGATATCAGGTTTTTGACTTCTTTAGCAAACAAGTGAGCAGAGGGGGTAGATCCCCTGCCTGGAGTCAGCAAAACATTTTAAAGCCAGGGGCTGCTGGCTCAGTAGTTTTTTCTTTTTTTCTTTTCCCTGATAATCCCCATCCCCTGTCCCCCTTCCTTTTATTCTGTGTTTTAACCAATACTTTAGGAGCTGTGTTAGCCTGAACACCCAACACAAGGTCATGTCACACTTTCACCCTCACTGTGCCCCTTCCCACCAGCCTCTTTGTGCCACCCTGCCCATCACCGTGTCCTCCTGACTGTGGTGGCAGGTGCTGGGCAAAAGCAGGTGACAACCATTCCCTGGCCTGGCTGTGACATCAAAGTATGGCATCCTGGGGTGTTTTAAAAGGGGTACAGGCAGTAGGTGGAGAGAGGTTCTTCTCCCCCTTTGCTTTGCCCTGGTGAGACCACAGTTGGAATATTGTGTCCAGTTCTGGTCCCCTCAGCTGAGGAAGGACAGGGAACTGCTGCAGAGGGTCCAGCACAGAGCAACAAAGATGCTGAAGGGATTGGAGCATCTCCCTGCTGAGGGAGCTGGGGCTCTTTAGCTTGGAAAAGAGGAGACTGAGGGGGGACCTCAGTCATGTTTATAAATATGTAACGGGTGAGTGTGAGGAGGATGGAGCCAGGCTCTTCTCTGTCACCTCCAATGATAGGACAAAGGGTAATAGAAGGTTCCAGAGGAATGTAAGAAAAAACATTTTCCCAGTGAGGGTGAGAGATCAGTGGAACAGACTGCCCAGAGAGGGTGTGGGGTCTCCTTCTCTGGAGACATTCAAAACCCATCTGGAGGAGTTCCTGTGTGACCTGGTCTGGGTGTTCCTGCTCCAACAAGGGGACTGGACTAGATGATCTCTTGAGGTCCCTTCCAATCCAGTTCTGTGTGACTGTGTGCAGTGAATGCCTTCTCCAGGGATGCAGCTGCCATCCCACCAGCTCCCAGGAGCACCCCAACCCCATCTTTGCTCAGGTGAGGATGGCAGGGTGCTCCAGCTGGTCCTCACCACCCTTCTTCCCAAGTCCATGAGGCCAAAAAGAGAGTTTCCCTGAGGAGCTCTGGCAGAGGTAGAGTTGATGCTGTGGGAATCCCACACTGCCCAGCCCACCCATAGCTCAAACCATCTCAAATGGACTCTGGGCAGCACGAAGCACCTGGCTGGTAGGTGACAGTTGTGACAGCATCCAGGGTGTTGCTGCTGTTCCCAACAGCCACTTCACAGGTTTGTCAGTGCCAGGAGCAAGGAATAAGAATGCCCTGGGAATCTAAAAGGAAAAAAATCTCTGTCCACATCCATGCAGAAGTGCTGTATGATGTCTGCCTGCTGACATGTCTTGCTCTTTCTCCAGCTCCACTCCTCTAGCAGGCTGAGATCTCCAACCCCCAGGGAAGCCTTTCAGCCCATCCCTGCAAACGATCCCAAACCAGCTGAGGGCCATCCCCCTAGTGCCCAGGCAGGAAGAAGAGGCAATGAATGGCAGTGCTGCCCCTGAGCAGGACACAGAGCAGAGCCAGGGGCTGAAGATGGAGCCCTGTTTCCCGACCAACTCTCTCTTGCTTTCCTCCAGCACATCCCTGCTGTCACAGCTCCTCAGCCACCCAGTGGTTGGCAGGAGCCTGGATCCCTGCAGCCTTTTCCCTTCTTCCCCGGACTATGAGAGTGGAGCATCTCCTGCAGAAGGAACACAAGCCCTGGCTTTCCCCAGAAGCCATGTCCCAGCTCCCTTGCCCTGTGCTGGTGACAGGGAGCAGCACCTAAGAGCCAAGAGAGCCAGGGTGGAGAGCATCATCCAAGGCATGAGCCTCCCACCAGCCCCCCCAGCACTTGGCACCAGCCTGGAGGCAGCTTTTGGGCATGAGAAGGATGGTGAGATACCCCAGGAGATGAAGAGGAAGCTGAGGGTGCCCCGGAGGAACACAGGGGCAGCTGGGACAGTGGCCCCCATGCTGGGCACCCCCCATGCCAAGAGCTGCCAGCAGCTGAAGGAGCAGCTCCACTTTCTAGAGCAGCAGCTGAAGTGGCTGCAGGAGAAGTTCTCCCAGGCCTGTGACCCTGGGGATGCTGTCCCGACCCACAAAGCTGCCAAGAAAATGCACCCATGGGCTGGAAAAGCTGGGGACAGAGAGGATGGCAGTGCTGCTGCAGTCAGCAAGGTTCCTCCCCAGAGGAATGCCCTGGAGGATGAGGACAGAGGCAACACAGATGGCTTGTCCTCAGCAGCAAGGCTTCTCTCTGAGGCACTGAAGCAGGAGCTGGCTGGGGTGACATCCCAGGTTGTAGACTCTGTCCTGAAGACCATCTGGCCAAAGGCAAGTGGCCACCTTCTGCAACAGCAGCAGCAGCAGCACTGCAGCCTCCTGGTGCAGGGGCCAGGTGCCAGGAGGGAGGATTTTGCTGGTGGGAAATGTGGAAATTCACTCTCCAAGTTGTCTCCAGTGGGCTCCCTGAGATCCTCCCAGGCTCAGACCCTCTCAGGGTCTTCAGGGAAGAGCCAGGGGTTTCACCTTGGCTCCTTCAATTCTCAGGAGGTCAGCAAATCCCAGTGGGAAGGCAGTGTGGTTTGTCTGCAGGGTTCAGCCCCCCCCAGGCAGGTGCTGAGCCAGCTTGGGGGCTGTGGAAACAGCCCTTGGGGGAGCTCCTGTGCCCCACAGAGGAATCCTACAGAGCCCCTCAACTCGCCGTGGGGATCCATCAAACTGAGATCATCAGCTGGGAGACAGCAGCAGCAGCAGCAGCAGCAGCAGCATCCCCTGCATCCCAGCCCTGCCGCCATGGAAAGCCTGCTGCTGCTGCCTCCTGCCGGAGATGGTCACAGGGACCTGCAGGATGAGACACCCTTTGCTTCCACCCAGATATCCTTTTGGGGGCAGGTGGGGTGGACCCTCATGGTCCCAGCTGGAAGTAGTGAGGTCCCTGGGCTTGGATGTGCTCCCCTTCTCCTCCAGGGTCACAGCTTGGCTCAGCCCCTGCAGGGTTCCTCAGGGCTGGGGTCCTCCCTGCTCCATGGAGGAATAAAAATGGGTGGGAAGGAAAGGGGTCCTGAGCAACTCATGATGCTTCCCAGGCTGGTAGCGATGGGGGATATCCATGAAATGCCTTTTCCTGGCATGGGATGAGAGAGGATCACCAGGCTGGGCTCAGAGCAGCTTCTGGACTTCTACCCTCATCTGTTCTACAGGAATTAAACAACCCTCAGGAGCAGCAGTGTCCCTCTGTTGCTCAGGACCCCTCAGGGGTGTTGGATGCTGTAGCATAGATGAGGGTAGAAGTTAGGAGCTCCAAAAGTTCCTCTGAGGCTAGCCTGGTGATCCTCTGATCCTGCTGTTCCTCTCTCATCCTATGCAAGGAAAAAGTATCTTATAGATATTCCCCATTGCTACCAGCCTGGGAAGCACCATGGGTCAGGGTCTACCCTGCTCCACAGAGGAATAAAAATGGGTGGGAAGGAAACCTGAGCAACAGAGGGGCACTGCTGCTCCTCGGGGTTGTTAGATGCTGTAGCATAGATGAGGGTAGAAGTCAGGAGCTCCAAAACCTCCTCTGAGGCAAGCCTGGTGATCCTCTCTCATCCCATGCAAGGAAAAGGCATTTCATGGATATCCCCCATCGCTACCAGCCTGGGAAGCATCATGAGAAGCAGCAGCTTCCATGGGGATGCTGAAGAAAAGCCCAACAGGGGACAAATCCCCATCACATTGCTGGCAGCCAACAGGAAGGGGTGATGGCAGCCATCCCTCTGCCACTCTCAGGGATGTGCCCAGAGGGCCAGGCTGCAGTGTGCAGGCTTTCCTTGACCCCAGAGCAGATCCAGGAGGCTCTGACCCCTGGGCACCTGAAGAAGGCCAAGCTGATGTTCTTCTTCACCCGCTACCCCAGCTCCACCCTGCTGAAAACCTACTTCCTCGATGTGCAGGTAAAATGGCAGCCCCTGCTGCTGGTGCCAGCCCACACTGCTGCAGAGCCACAGGGGAAGGGATGCTCTCCTGTCATGTCCCTTCTCTTCCCATGCTAGTAGAAGGGACATCAGCATGGACTGCCCTGGAGCAACTGCTCAGAGCCATGACAGATGTGCCTGAGGAGCTTTTAGGGTTCTCCTGATTTGGCCAGACAAGTGTCTCACCACCCAGGTTTATCTGGCAGGGCTAGGAGTAATGGATGCAAATTGGAAGAGGGGACATTTAGGCTGGAGAGAAGAAAGAAATTCCTTACAGTGAGGGTGGTGGGACTCTGGATGCGGCTGTGGCTTGTCTCTGGAGGGTTGGTTTACACAAGTTCCAGCTGGGCCGAGGCACTGAGCAACCTGGTATAGAGGGAGGTGTCTCTATGGCAGGGGGGTTGGAACTAGATGATCTTTAAGGTTCATTCCAACCTAAACCATTCTGTGATTCTATGACAGATGTGCCAGGTCTTTGCTCTTTCTGATCCAGGTGTTTAAGGCCAGGCAGGACAAGGAACTGACAAGGTCTAGTGGGGGGTGTCTAGGTGATCTTTAAGGTCTCATCTAACCCAATCTACTCTATGATTCTATGATTAAAGCCCATCAGGAAGGTGCCTCCCCACTGCAGGGCTGGTGTCCCAGTGAGGAGAGGCACCTCCCCCATGTCATTTCCACCCCCCATGTGCTTTTGCACCCCAGGGTAGGGCTGTGTTTGGGGCACATGGGTGGGTTTTTAGGGGTTCAGGAGGCTGGGAGCTGGTGTGACACCCACCCCTCCCCTCTGTCTTTTCCTCCCTGTGCAGTTCAGCCGCTGTATCACCTCCCAGCTCATCAAGTGGTTCAGCAACTTCCGTGAGTTTTACTACATCCAAGTGGAGAAGTTTGCCCGGCAGGCTCTGCTGGAGGGTGTGCTGGATGCCACAGCCCTCTGGGTCTCCAGGGACTCCCAGCTCTTCCGAGCTCTCAACACCCACTACAACAAGGGGAACGACTTCGAGGTGAGGAGGAGGTGGGTGGGAATAATGGGGATGAGGGGGGGGTTTAGCAGGGTGAGGGGGAGCAGGGACCCTGAGGGTGGTGTGTGCTGATGGCCACCTTGCTGCAGGTACCAGGGAGGTTCCTGGAGGTGGCCAGCCTGACACTCAGGGAGTTCTTCAGTGCTGTGAGGGCAGGGAAGGATGCCGACCCCTCCTGGAAGAAACCCATCTACAAAATCATCTCCAAACTGGACAGTGACATCCCAGAAGGGTTCAAAGCCACCAGCTGCCCACGAGAACTTCTCCACAGCTGAGTGAAAGCAGCCTGGGGTGCAGCCACCTCCTGGGTGCTCTCTGCAGCATCTCTAGCTCTGATTTCTTCCTCCCTCTTCTGTAAGAAAAGCTCCTCGGGTGAGGTCTGTGCTTGCCTCAAGATTTTACACTGTGTGTTTTATTCCCTTGCTCAAAGATGGTGGAGTCCTGCTGCAGCCCCATGGAAGGGAGGGATGGAGATAAAGCCATCAGGCTGGAGCCTGGGAAATTGCCCTGCCCTGGCTCGGCCACCTTCCTCCTCCTCTTTTCCAGAGGTCAAGGCAAACAGCCCTTCTAGGGGAGGGAGGGCAGCAGAGGCCCCAGCAGCAGCAGCAGGCACTTTTCTTGGCACAGCAGAGCAGGGGGTGTACCCAGTCCTACAGCATACCTGGATTTCTCTCCACATACAACACACCAGCAGCCAAAGAAAACAACTGGTGAATTCCAGCATTTCCATACAACCCATGAAGGTGGCTGACACTGTCTGGGCAGTGTAAAAACACTCCTGGTTGTACTCAACCCTACTCCTGACCCCTCTAAAACCACTGCTGATTGTACTCAACCCTGTTCCTGATGTGAAAACACTGTTGGTTGTACTCAACCCTACTCCTGACTCCTCTAAAACCACTGCTGATTGTACTCAACCCTACTCCTGATGTGAAAACACTGTTGGTTGTACTCAACCCTACTCTTGATCCTTCTTAAAAACACTGCTGGTTGTACTCAACCCTACTCCTGACCCCTCTAAAAACTCAATTCAGAGTTCCCCAGGCATTTCCATTTGTGTGGATTGGCATCAAAACCCCTTTTTTCTTGTTTTGCTGTGCCAATAAAATGGGCAGTAGATGCCTTCTGTGGATATTCCCTGTTATCTGCTGGGCAACTCCTAATGACACAGGACAGAGTCCAGTTGCCACAAGGCAAATGTGGCAGCTCTCCTGCTGGTTTTTATTGCTGGGGTGTTTCTTGGTTGCTCACTAGTTGTTTGAGTGGGTTAACAGGGATAATTGTTAGAAGTGACAGGCTCCACACAACAGGATCACCCCTTTTGCCTCTGAGCAGCCACAGCAAACCAGCAGCTAAAAGCAAGTAGTGAAGTGAAAAGCCAGGAATATGAAAAATACAAGATAGAGAGGGGAAAAAAAACCCCTGAAAGTTCAAGGAAAACATTTTACTCCGTTTCCCAAAGCATGTAGGTGTCATCCAGATTTACACAAAGAACAGGAATTATAAAGAATGCTTCATATAATTTTAAAAATAATATGAAAAAACTACACAAAATACCTGGCAATGTCTTTATGTATATACATGTATGTACAGCTCCTTAGCAGAGCAGCTCCTCTCTTTGCAAGTGATGCTGTGTGGAAGGTGTTCCTCAGGAGCAGGGCATTGGTGTCACCTGAAAGCAGAGGGCATTGTCTCAAATGTCTTCTCAGAAAAATTTACTGGCCCTTGTGTGGTCCCTGTGAGTGTTCCATCCTCCTGCTGCCACTTCTGTTGTCTTCCTGCAGTGTGTTATGGAATGCCCACACATTTGCAAGTGTTCTGTGCCTTTTGCCACTGGAAATAAACCATAGAATTAAGAGCCTTGTGTCCATAATACAACCATGCACACTGGGGGGGAAAAAAGAAAAAGGGATAAAATAAAGGAAAAAAAAAAGGAAAAAAGAAAAAAGGACAAAGAAAAAAGGGGAAAAGAAAAAATGAAAAAAGGAAAAAAAGGAAGAAAAGGAGAAAAGGAGAAAAAAGGAAAAAAGGGGGGGGGAAAGGAAAAAAAGGGGGTGAGGAAAGGAAAAAAAAAAAAGAGAAAAAAATGGGGAAAAAAGGAAAAAAAGGAAGAAAAGGAGAAAAGGAGAAAAAAGGAAAAAAGGGGGGGGGAAAGGAAAAAAAGGGGGTGAGGAAAGGAAAAAAAAAAAAGAGAAAAAAATGGGGAAAAAAGGAAAAAAAGGAAGAAAAGGAGAAAAGGAGAAAAAAGGAAAAAAGGGGGGGGGAAAGGAAAAAAAGGGGGTGAGGAAAGGAAAAAAAAAAAAGAGAAAAAAATGGGGAAAAAAGGAAAAAAAGGAAGAAAAGGAGAAAAGGAGAAAAAAGGAAAAAAGGGGGGGGGAAAGGAAAAAAAGGGGGTGAGGAAAGGAAAAAAAAAAAAGAGAAAAAAATGGGGAAAAAAGGAAAAAAAGGAAGAAAAGGAGAAAAGGAGAAAAAAGGAAAAAAGGGGGGGGGAAAGGAAAAAAAGGGGGTGAGGAAAGGAAAAAAAAAAAAGAGAAAAAAATGGGGAAAAAAGGAAAAAAAGGAAGAAAAGGAGAAAAGGAGAAAAAAGGAAAAAAGGGGGGGGGAAAGGAAAAAAAGGGGGTGAGGAAAGGAAAAAAAAAAAAGAGAAAAAAATGGGGAAAAAAGGAAAAAAAGGAAGAAAAGGAGAAAAGGAGAAAAAAGGAAAAAAGGGGGGGGGAAAGGAAAAAAAGGGGGTGAGGAAAGGAAAAAAAAAAAAGAGAAAAAAATGGGGAAAAAAGGAAAAAAAGGAAGAAAAGGAGAAAAGGAGAAAAAAAGAAAAAAGAAAAAAGGAGATAAAANAAAATGAAAAAAGGAAAAAAAGGAAGAAAAGGAGAAAAGGAGAAAAAAGGAAAAAAGAAAAAAGGAGATAAAAGGAAAAAAAGTAAAAGAAAAAAGGAAAAAAAAGGAACAAAAAGGAAAAAAGGAAAAAAGAAAAAACCCGAAAAAAAAGGAGTAATGACAAGATACATACAAAATACAAAATACCAGGCCCTATACATGAAAGAAGACAGCCCTTGTATTCTCCATTTATGGAACTTGACACCAAAAACAGACACTGAGAAGAGACATCAGAATGAGGAAGGAAATTTTGCAAACCCTGCCCTTGAGAAAAAGAATCTCTCTGAGACTCCTCAGCTCCAACAGACGCCACTGAGGAACTTTTCTCCAAAACTCTGAGTGCAGAGGATGCTGCTGCCATCAGAGCAAGATGTGGAGAACAACCTTGGAGACAAAGCTGCTGGCTCTTCAAATGAACCCCAAGACTGTGATTTAGGACCAAGACACTCTTCTACGTGCCAGTCCTGGACACAGCCAACAAGGAAGGTGATGGAGAAATAAGTACACTACCAAAAGGTTTCACTTCTTCCCCAAAATGAGCCAAAAGCAGAGCTTTCCTGAGATAAATCCAGATTTTCAGTCAGATTTTTTATTTCATGACAAAAGTTCCATCATCTCTTAAGCAGCAGGGCAGCATACTCACCATCTCAGTGCCTCCTCTCAGCAGAATTGCTTAAAGGCTTTCTCAATATTCTTCTCAAGCTGTGTTTGAAACACACCTCCTGCAGTAGTAAGGATTTTAAGTAAAAAAAAAAAAGAGGAAATTTATAGCCCAGTTTGCTTCAGGAGCATCCCTTCAGATTCCCTCTGCCTGCTGGGAGGAGGAGGAGGCACAAATTATTCCATGCCCTGGAGGTTGCGCTGTCCTTGGAGAAGGGGATTCAAATTCCTCGTGAGTGATGAAGCACCTTCTGCAAACTCTTTGTGAGAGATTCCCCATTCTCATCCCTGATGAAGCTGAACTTCTGAGTGAAATCACTGGGTTCTTCTGTCAGAGGAAATCCTCAGTGGTTTGGATATTTATCCTTATTTTATTTCATTCCAAGAGGGAAAATAAAAATAAAATAAAATAAAAATTAAAAAAAAAAAAAACAACCAAGCCAAGATCCAATAAGAAACCCTGGAAGGCTGCAGAAGGATTATTTCTTACTCCAATTTATTTAAAAGAATCTACAATCCAGAAGCAGCCACTACAGTAAAAAAATCACATTTTCCATTAGATGTCAGCAGCTTCCAAGCTTTTCAGGAGGATTTTAAAAGTCCATTTAACTTTGATTTCTCTCCTAAAGGCAGAAGAAAAGATCTTGTTCTGTATTTCTGTGGCACAAAGTCTTGCCTCAAACTCATGCTCCACACCACACCACTGATTTTTTTTTTGTTTCCATAGAAAAATAGCACAATTTTTCCTTTCACGAAGCAGAAGTTGACAGTTTAAAACTGTATTAGGCAACAGGAAACCACAAAAATTTGATTACAGTGGAAACTCTTTCCAGCTTTTGGGTTTCCTCCAATTAAAGAATAAAACAAAAAAAAAAATCAAAGCTTTAGTGCCATCTGGTTGTCATTACCTAAAATAAAACCTTGATTTTTATGTGACTTTATTTGAAGAGTACAAATGAGATCTGCCACAGGACAAGTTAATGAATCCACATCTTCTTCAAAGATAAGAATCCAGTCACTTCAGTTCAAAGGAAATGGAAAAAGAAATTCCTTAAAAACCAGCAGCAAAGACTCAGAGCTTGCACAGGAGTTCTCAGCATCCACTGAGGAGCAAGTTAAAACAGTTTAGGTGTTGGTAGAGCTGTATTTTCTCTGCTTCAAAGAGCAATAAAAACCCAGAAAATGCACTTTCAAAGGCCAGCAACTGGATCAACCACAGTGATCAAGCTTTTATTGCTACTGGCATCAGTCTTACCACAACCAAGAGATGTTTTTCAAACCTTGCTTGTGATCCCTTGTTATCCACATGCAGCAGAGGCAGTGTCTGTTTTACCTACCTGTCACAACAACTAGCCAGCTGTTTGTGTTTCAAGGCCAGACACTGAGATAGGGAAGAGCTGCAGCTCCATTCCCTTCCTCTGCTAAACCTCTAGAGGAGAAAATGAACATTCCACAAGATACAAACAGAACAAACCTTAGTTTTTGAAAGATGACTCTATTTTTTTTGTTGTTGTTGCAGTTTACAAGTAAATCTGTTATGGCTTGTGCTTTTCAGGAGAATTTAAAAATACTTTCAAATCACCCTTCATGTACTTTTTAAAGACAAACTGCTTTCTGCATCACTTTTCTACATCTCTACTTTTGACCTGTTGACAAAAAAGGTAGGGATTAATTCCACATTCTCCTCCAAAAACAGACATGCAGCCAGTTGTAAGGAAAACACCTCAGACAGCAGAGCTGCCTCGCACTCTGGCCACTCAAGACAGATTCCAGGCCAGATAATCAGAATAAACCAATCTGAGTACTCATTTTTCTTTTTTTCTCTTTTTCCTCTCCAGTTTTGTGTTTTCTTCATTCAGATGGAGTTTTCACTTAATTTTTTTTCCCCCCCAGTGTTTGTATTTTTTTGTATTATTTTGGGTGGTGGGTTTGTTTTGTTTTGTTTTTTTGTTGTTTTTAATTTGCAAGGAGTTGTAATTCCTCTCCAAAGACAGCAACATCATAGGAATTGGTGAAGTGATAACAACACTGCAGTCTTCATCCATTCCCAAGTTCAAATTCAGTAACTTCATGTATGAATATATTCCCAGCAGATGGTTCAGATGCCATTTCAATAACAAGCATCACTTTTTTTTGTGTGTAAAGCTGAACATTTATTCATCCTTGTGTATCTTGACCAGTTGAGGAAACAAGCACTGCACTCATGCACACAAGGGAAGCAGCTTGTGCCAGAACACAAGCCCCAGGGAAAGGTTTCTCAGCCCAAAGAGGCTTCATCTGAGAGATCCTCGAGTCAGAAAAAATATTAGGAAAGAAAAGAATATCACAGAATGTCAGGGATTGGAAGGGACCTGGAGAGATCATTTAGTCCAATCCCCCTGCTGGAGCAGGAACACCCAGATCAGGTCACTGTTTCCACTCAGCCAGCTTTAAGGTTTTGCATAGAAAAAACCTTAAATCCCACAATTCAAAGAGAGCAGAACAGAAAACACGAGTGACTTCAAAACACCTCTTGGTCTCTCCCTTCCCAGTAAACTTGCTGTATCTTTTTGTATGGCACTATTTGCTGATGTGGTTTCCAAATCATCAATAAAAGGGCACATTCTGCTTCCAAAGAGCATTAATCAGCCAGACAGTGAAGATCCACCTGAATTGTCTTTATCAATTTTCCAAACTGTGTGTATGAGGCATCAGGCTGCAGATCCAGCACAGTGCAAAGTCAGAAGCAGCAGAAAGAGACCTGGAGATCCTTTTAGTTGGCTGAAAGATTCTCATTTGTGCTTGTGGGAACACATGTGGGAGAAGGGAAAACTACTTTGGTCCAAGTTTTATGAGAGTATAAAAGTGATTGCTCCAGAGACTCAGTAAAGGAGTCAAATTATAAAGGATTGTGAGATTCATCTCTTAAATTCTAGGAAATTTCTGTTATTTCTCTTCTCAGATCTACTACATTCAGAAAAATACATATAATTAGACTTATACCACCACAAAGTAAGAACTTTTTGTTTTGTTTTTTTTTTTTACCCACTTACAGTTCAAGCTGCAAATGTGCAGATCTCAGCTGAGACAGACACCTCTGTCCCCCAAAATGCTTTATCTCATAGGATCCTGGCACAGCTGTGCCCCAACTACTGTTTGTGGCTTTCAAGGGCAGTATTGAGAACTCATTTCCCACCAGTAACCAGGGAAACATTAAATAATGAAACACTGAATAACAAAGAGAGGTACAGCAAAAAGAAACCATGTTACACATCAGTATGTGGCTTCCAGAGGACGCAAACCAGGTCAATCTTCCACAGGCAAAAGAAATTTAGTACCACTTCTCCTTCCTCACTCACACAGGACAAGTTACAACACCCCAAAAGGCTTCCCAGTTTGGTCAACACACCCTCAGCTTGCTGCACAGTGGGAAGGACATCAGGAACTTCATAGCAAAAAGCACTATTTGCCTCCAAACCCTCATCAGTCCCATCTTGAGGTCCTGAGGCATCGTGCGAGTTTCCAAATTTTCATGGCAGTGACATTAAAAATAAAATGCTATAGGGTATGTCTGAGGGGTATGAAATGATTCACCTTGGCACCTCCACTAAATAGATTTATTTATCAATACATTTTCTCAGGAGGCTGAACAACTTCATTCCTTTGTAAAAGACTCTCAGAATACTCTGATGATGGCTGAAATCTTAAAAGAGCCAGAAAGCTGATTTTTGGTTGTTGAGGCCATGTTCTTCATGGTCATTTATGAGCATAGGAACAGCAGACTGTTCTCCTGTAGGAAGCAAACCTTTTAATGTGACTTGTAAATCACTGTGCTTCTTAATTTTGAATTTCTCAGTTGGATTAGATGCTGTCTTCTGTTGGTTAAAATATTTCAGTGTAGTGTTTGTTACAACTCCAATTCAATCCTTTCATAAAAGCCACTACTGAAATCATACTCACGATCCCCAGGTTATATCAGTGGGAGTTTCAGAGACTAAAAGCCTTTAGGAAATAGTTAAAACAATGCTTTGTAAACAGACAACAACACATTTTGTCCACCGACACACAAAAAAGACACAATTAATGGTCAGGGTTCACAAAAATGATTGAAGCAAGTCCAGAAAATACCTGATAGGTGAAAAAAAGGAACTCTGACTTGTACCAACACCAGTTCTTCCAGTTTAAAGACTGGGAATTAATAACACAATGTATGTTGTTTATCTGTGTTGTTGTAAACATGTATGAAAAATCAAACCACAACACCTGCAGAAACAACACAATACTCTATTTTTTAACTCTTTCATATCAGGCCATCATGTTTAATGAGTTTCCCCACAATAAAACACAGGGTGAGTGAATGTGACAACTAAATTCTAATCACAAAATAAGCAGCATGTCTCAGGTTGCAAGTTCCTTTGCAAAAAGCAAATATTCATAAAAAGAATGGCATCAGTCTGGAGAAAAACTGAAGTGCCCTAAGAGACTGTAAAGTCACAGGAAATGCTGTTTTTCAGCAGCTGATGAGAGTTTCAGATTTGTATTTTGAAGTGTGATGCCCTGGACAGAAATACAACTCTGAGGCAGCAGCACAATTGGATGCAAGGTCAAACACAAATCCTTATCCAAGAGCACTGGATGTGTTCAGCACTGTGAAAGACCCTACTGCCATTACCAATGACTAGAAAATAAGAACTAAATGAGGAACAAAAGCTACTGGATTCTGTAGTGAAGGATTTTCCATCCAAAAAAGCAGAATAGCTCCTCACCAGCCCCTGACCACCCAGCTATTCTCTCCCACTTCTGTCAGCAGCAGTGTTGAGTTTTTCCATTTTTGCTCAATTTCTTCATTCACCAAAGGACCTGAGTGTGCAGAACCTGATACAGGTTGTATTTCTGCCATAAGGTATTTTCTTTGAGAGCCAAGTCCCATCAAGGAGACGAAGAGACCGACCTGCTAATCATTCACACCAAGTGGAACAGATGGCAAAGTTGATGGAATGATACTTGTGTAGGAAAGAAAAGTTCTCAACTCCAGGGGAACAGGGAAACAACAACAAAAAACACAAGCCCTTTAGCCTGTTCCAATCAAACAGTTTGCAAGAGTATTTCATAATTAGCCTAAACTCAAGAGACTGATACATTTTCTCTCTGATCTCAAAGTATAACTTTATACATATTCTGCACTCATCTCTAAGTGTACACACATCACAAAATAAAGTGTTGCCTCTCTCAGGATGTTATCCCATAGAATTATTTTCAAAATTGTTTAAAAATGTAAAGAATCTGATCAGTTCTACCCATTTGCATGCTCCACAGATATTATTTAGCCTGGAAAAGAAAAAATTTAGAAAGGATGTGCTTCAGGTACATGATCAAAAATACAGACGAAAACTGTTACCAGTTCTTTAAAGTGAAGAAACATCAACTCATATCAGTGGCCTCCCACAAGAGCTCCAGGTTTGTTATGGACAACTGAGGACATTTTACACATGCCTGGGAGAGGAACCTCTCCAAAGCAAACATTCCCTGGTTTCCACAGCAATACACAATACTGATTTTTTTTCTAGTTAACTACAAGTTTCCCTTTGCAAAGAGTTCTCAGTCAGAATTCATAAAGTACTTAGCAACATCTGAAAAATGAAGTATATATGCAACACAATACTAAATGTACACAGAAAAATGCATATCCATTACCTTCTGTTGAGAAAAATTCATGGAGATTGACTGCCTTGTATTAAACACATTCAGGGGGTAACACAAGCTCAGCTATTCCCCTTGTTTGCCAAAGAGCTTTCAATCATGCACCACAGAGAAATATCCAACAAACCAACAGATGAGAACAGCCACCAAACCCACCTATGAGCTCTCCTTTAACAGCAGGAGCTGCAGCTATGCCAGAGCTAAATGATTTACCAGCTTAGACATTGTGACTCAGAAGAGCAGCAAAGAATAGCAGAGAAGGGAATTCAGGATTTCATTACCTTCCCTCATTAAGATCAGAATTTAAAAAAAAAAAAAAAATCAACTCACCAACAAAACAGTAGTTACTTTTGGATTTAAACACCCTGCCTGGCCACAACCTTGTTAACATTTGCTTCAAAAGCTGAGAGGACAATAGGAAGTTTTCATCAGCAAACCTGAGTCTGTGGCAGAAGTGACACAAGCAGCATCTGTGAAGAATTTTTAGCACTTTGAATAGTGTGGACTGCTATTTGTTTATCTTGTTTTAGCAAGCTAAGCACATCCATTAGATGAATAGAGGAGTTTCACTTCTGGTCTGTATTGCTTCTTTTAATGTGGTTTCTCTGTGAAAAGTAGACTTATGAAATGCCCTGCTAGGGATCAGTGTTGATTAAAAGACACAGTAATACCAAAATGAATTTTCTAGGCTGCCCTCCAGAGAACTCCACAGAACCTGCTTGCACGTTGAGCATTAAAGAAATATTTTCAAACATTACTACTTTGAGTATTTCGGAGCCATCCCATGGCATTTATACTCACGTAGTAATGAAAATTGGGCATGGTTGAGAAAGTTGGATCCAACACACCAGGATCATTCCTGGTATCCAGGAGAAATGGTACTGGCTCCTAAAAAAAACCTTTAATGGAGCTGCCTATGAGAAGAAGAGCAAGTGATAACCTAGAAGACAGGATATGTTGCAGAATATGAGCACAGCACCTCCTCTCCAGGTAAAGATGGTTGTGAGCACTGCCAACACACATCACACACTGAAAAATGTCAAAAATGTCTACGTGGTCCACCAAGAACATGGGAGTTTATAGTGAAATTTATTGTTCTGCTGCCTAATACAACGAGCTACAAGGTAGGTACAGTATAAAACGAGAACAGTCACAAAGCAAAAGGTGATAAAACATTCTGTAATGGTACAGTGGAGGTAACATCTCTCTAATCCTTCCACTTCAACCCACAAACAGCTGCTAAAACTACTGGCCCTCCCCCTCCCTCCCCTCCAAAAATATTAAAAAGTAAACTGTCTCTCATCACTTAGGATTTGTTGGGTTGTTTTTGTTTTTTTTTTTGAGGGCACCGTTTATCTGCCAATATCCCAAGAAAACTGTTGAAACTAAAGTAACAAAGAAAAACTGTGAAGGTGGGAGTGACATAACCCATGCAAGATGCTCATGACACCTTGGTTCACCTCTCCTCAGAGCAAATGGCCTGCAAAGAAAGGAAAAGTTTGTTACACCAAGTGAAAGTGCAATTAATGTGGTCAAGAGTTCATGAACAGAAGAGGCACCCAGCTAAACTACCCTCTTAATGAAAACATCATTTTCCTGTCAATGAGGTTTGGAGACCAAGAGCTGGCCATCCTCCTCCTTTTATTTGTAGATGTTGTACAGGAGGATGCACTTTGACATGGGCATGGTTGACACTTATCATACAAGGTGTCACATAATCATCGTCTGGGAGGAAAAGCAGCCTTCTAACAGTGACATCTGCAGCCTCAATTGTTAAAAAATCCCCTAAAAATCAAGGCTATAAACATGCAGAAGACTGAATACTCACCTTAGAGGCACAACATTCCATTGAACTACTTTTTTCATATATACTTGGTGCGGTTGAGGGCTCTCTCAGCAAGATGACCACTTTCATCTGTTATCTTCTCCCAGTCTGTCTGGCCAACAACAAACCCAATGGCCCTTTTCCTGTCTGCATCTTTTTTTTCTTCTAGATCTGCCCACCGCACCTATGGAGAACACACCATCAGCAGGACAATCCCTTCAAATATCCTGAGCACAGCAATTCTAATTTGTACCTATTTTCACTGGAATGGGTTAAGCATTAATCCATTTTCTGACAGGTAAAGATGGAAAAGACAGCAGTTATTATTTTTAATCAAATATTAAGTTGAATTCCATGGAGTAAAATAAAGGAACAGATGATTAGCCCTTTCCATTTCAAGGCTGTAATTCTGAGAGCTGAAGCATAATGACTATAATTACTTCTCTGCTCAAACTAATGCTTTCTGCAAGAAGAATAAACCAAGATTCATCTAATATCTTCATTTTCTGTGTAACCTGCACAATGGAAACATCTAGAAGACAACTAGGAAACCACAGCTGTCAAAGAGCATCTCAGCAATGAATGAAGGATAAGTGTCTTCTCTTTCTTTTCTGATGCATTTCTATTTAAATCTTTTCACCATTTCTTTACACTAAAATTCTTCATGATTTGTTTTCTCCCATCTTTACAGATGCAGAGAGCTCCTCTGGGACTTTTCATGGTCACACACATCAGCTGCCTTTATTCTGTTCATACACAGAGTCACTCCCTCACCCACAAACCATCCTGTAGGAATTTTGCTCTTTTTTTACACAACTGTATCCAAAGATGAACACTACTTCTTCCTATTGCCTCTCTTTCACCATCCTGTAGGAATTTTGCTCTTTTTTTACACAACTGTATCCAAAGATGAACACTACTTCTTCCTATTGCCTCTCTTTCACCATCCTGTAGGAATTTTGCTCTTTTCTTACACAATTGTATTCGAAGATAAAGCATTTTCCATTCAGAACAGAGCCACATATATCATGATTGAAGCCAACTTATATACACCCAAGCTTTAAGCAAGGTGTATGCAGGAGGTAAATTCTACAAGACTAAGTGATATAAAACCTACAGAGCTGATACTTTCCTCAGAACAAAGAACAATGTACTGTGTCTCTATTACAGAAAACAGCTTAAAAAATAAATAATCTTGGAATCTGCACTCTGTATATCACACTCTCTCATTTCAAATCACACAGCATAAGGACAGGACTGTGCAGATTGCTCTGAAATGAAGTGCATGATGTCCCCCAGCAAGAAATAACAGAATCATAGAATAGTTTGGGTTGGAAGGGACTTTAAAGATCATCGAGTTCCAACCCCCCTGCCATAGGCAGGGACACCTCCCACTAGATCAGGCTGCTCAGTGCTTTGTCCAGCCTGGTCTTGAACACCTCCAGAGAGGGGGCATCCACAACTTCTCTGGGCAGAACCTGATTCCACTCTCAATCTCAAAAGTCACACCATGCACAGTTAAGCTTTGTAATCTACAGTTCCTCCTGATGTTAAAATGAAACTGTTTACCTCTGGAAGACACTACTCTTGAGAATATTCTTGTACATATAAAGTGAGTTGGTGAAACTGCCTTGTTTATAGACTAAGTATAAACTCTTTATCACAGAGATAACTAAATGGTCATAGGCAGAGTGTTACATAATTTGAAAACTTATTACCCTTTTCTTTCCAGGTTCAGAAGCACGAGTGTCATAGTCATCTGGAAGCTGTAGATAATCTTCCATCCTGCTGGCAATTGCTTCCCAGTCACGTTTCCTTTTAGTGCCAGTGCGCAGACCATCCAGCTTGTCTGAGAACAAACACAGAGCCTCAGAGTTAAAGAAGAAATTTTTTTTTTCCTAGAATTCATACAAACAAGATGAGAGTGGAAAAAAATTTCAAAAGAATGAGCAGTAGAACTTGTAAACCCAGCTTGTCTCGACAGGTGGAATGATGGAAGTTGAAATAAACTGGAGAAGACTCGACAGTATTTTCAAGTTTTATTGATCTTTCACATGAAGTGTGTGGCAATAACACTCAGTCTTTTTACTTGTATGAGAGAGAAAAGTTTGCTCTTCTGGATGTTCACACTATATGGAGTTTGTCCTTAAAGGTACAATATAGCCCCCAGCAGTTCCTACCTTCCTTTATTTGAACACCAGACTGAAGTTGCAGCATTTTCCCCAAATTTGGGGTTTAATACTGCGTCAAACATGCAGCAGCAGGAAACAAGTGATCATCATATAATGCATTGAAGACAAGTTTCTGAGATACTCTTTCTGCTAAACAAAAAGCTCCTTGGAAACTTTATCTCCCCCCTTCTTTTTTTCTCCTTACAAGAGAAACACACTCAAAAAATCCTCCAGGTCTGGAGAAAAAAAAGTCAGAATCTTTTGTTGCATAGAACAGTCATGAGTATTTTTGAAAAGTTTGTCCAACAGTCACCATTTTCTTCTTATTGAACTGACAGAGCACAGGAAGAAACAATTTCATTCCTAGGTTCTAAAATATTGTTCTCCTTTGGACACTTAGTTTCAGTGAGGAAAACACCACCTCCTAGAAATTATGTGACAAACCGATCTGGGAGAGAAGATGAAGGATTCATTGTAGGATCACAAACAACAAAGCATGAAAATGAAAAAACAGCTGCAGAAGTCAAAAGGAAATCCTAGTGCTTCTCTCAAATGTATGCTAACATTTCAGAAACCAACAGTTCAAGTGCATGCAGAAGGAACACTAAACTTGGCAGATATTCTCTGTAAAATACTCCCAGGGATGTCAGCAGCATTGTTTCAGAAGTCACTGATGTAATTAAATTCACCCACAAAAAAAGTCTCAGAAATAAACCAAATACAAGGAAGCATATTTTCTGGACAGCAGAAGAGGATGTTTAAGGGTATGTATGTATATAGAAAAAAGGTCAGTTCAGAAATTAGGAGGTTTTTTTTACTAAATATGGGAGAGAAAATAGTAACAACAGAGATAATGTGAGGCAATGGAGATGCAGACATGCTAGTACAATGTAAATGTCATCAACTAATGAAGTAATTTCTCCCTCATACAATGCAGATTTTTAAAGACTCCACTCTTTGCTCCATTTTCCTGGAAGAGGTGCAGAATTTCTTCTAAGGAAGGAGTTTAACCTCCCCCTGCCTTTTTAAAAAGCAAACATTTAAGAAAACTGTGCAGAACGTTTGTATCTGTTACACGACATTTTGTTATGCCATTCAGTTCTCTTGCTTTAAGTTAAATCTGTCAAATTTGAAGCTCAAAGAAAGACAGCACTCCTTTTCTAGAAATCAAAACCGGTTTTGCACAATATTCCTCCATCAGTCCAGCACATCATGTACTTGCCCTACTCCCCAGGATTACTCTCAGATGGATCAGCATGGATTGTTATGTGCCACAGGGGATTAATGACAAAAAAAAAAGATACCAAAAAAAGAAAAGGAGAGCAACACTGAGGAACAAGATGAATTGAAAATCCAGGAGTTTTCTGTTGGCAGCCTGTGTGTGTCCTGTTGGAAGGCAATGTGCTACCATGCAAGCTCATCTTGTTACCAAGGTGGAGGAAAGAGTTCAGTCTCACCCTCCCTGCTGGTGGAAACATGGCCAAGAAATGTGCAATTCAAACCTCAACTGAGGACTTGAGGAAGCCCTCAGAGTATAAAGTTCTCCTAACATTCCTTTTTGTCACTGCTACACAGTACTTTTTATATAAAAACATCTCCTTCCATGCTTGGAGTAGGATTGCCTTTCGGGGGGGATCTGCTTCCATCCATACAAGGTACAAGTGCCATGCAGTAGAAACTACAGAGGTGTCCCAAGCCTAACACAAATCATTATTTCAGAGTATTCTCCTCTGGAAATGAGATAAGGAATCATTTTGTAACAATGATGCTTGTGAATATTTATGGCAGATGATTAGTGGCAAAGTATCAAACATCATTTTACCATTTAAGTCTTAAAAACAATGAAGCAGCAGCAGCATTTCTGACAAAAAAAAAATTGCAAACTCACCTTTACAATTTTAACAAGAAATCTTTTGAAAGTAACTGACTTAATCACCTCCTTCAAAAACTAAATGACTCAATCAGCAAAATTTTTGCCCTTCTTGTACAAAAGCCACAAAGTTTGTTGTGAAAAGTTATTTTTGTTGTAGAGCAAGTATCCCAGCAATAGCAGAACTTGAGGGTTGTGATCTGAGACAGAGCTCACTTCTCTCCTGAAGGTCTGGCCATCCTTTGAGAGAGAATTGCACTAAACACGTGGAATACAGGTAGATTTTGGAAATGTGAGTCCACTTTAATAAATTTAAATACAAGAACCTATGTTGTGCTCTGCAGTGAGACAGACCAGTCATTAGATTTTGGGATGAAAAGGCGGCTGTGCCCTCAGCAACACAGCAGGAAATGATCCCCCCCAATAGTCAGAGGGATGCATCACCCCTCACAAAGCAAATCTGATAAAGCAAGAGCCCTGGGGTGCAGGGGATGGAGAGTGTCACAAGCAGCTCAAGGACTCAAACTTTCCACACCTTCATCAAGGCTTATTACAATCAGTAAGACTTTAACGTGCTTTCCTGTAAAAAACATCTACTCAGGAAGACAAAAGAACCCCAACAAGCAAAATAAGAATTAGAATGGTGGGTTTGGCTTCTGCCCTCACCACTTCTGCAAAGCTGTGCCCCTCTGAGACTAGCACTAAATCCTAATGAGCAGGACAACTCAACTTTGGAGCAACAAAAGCAGAATACAGTTCACGTGCCTTTGAGGAAAAAAAAAATTAATTGCTCAACTACAACAAAGTCTTATTGTGAATTAAATATAGAATTCTTAGTCACAAGTGCTTGTAATGCACATCTTGAGGTGAAAGTTATCTGCCCTTACAGAGTTATTTTTCAAAGGAAAAAAGCATTTATTGCACAGCTTTTTTTAAAACAGATGTTCTGTTCAAATTAACTTTTAATCTAGAGTTTATAGATGAAAGGGAGTTGGACTAGAAGACTTTTCAAGGTCACTTGCAGCACAACACATTCTGTGATTCTATATATTCATTAAAAAAATTAATCTAGAGGGTAGTGATAAAGTAAAATAGTGAATACAGACTTAATAGAAAGACGTACTCAGTATCTCTGTGTCATACAGAACGCTGACATCAACTTTGTTCATGGAATTTGGATAAAGGATTATTCCAACAGTCTCCAACAGGGAGTAATTTACTTCAGCATAAAATTAATTCTGCTGCTCGTCCCCCATTTTACACTTAAATAGAGACCTATCATGGAATATTCACCTGGAAATTCTTTCTTTCTACTTGTTAGCAGTATTTGATTAGCAGAGAAGCAGAAATTGAAAGCTTTCTATAATTTCTGCTAGAAACTACATATAAAACTTAAATCTTTTTAGATCCCACTTTGGACTCCTGCAATATTTGTAGAACACAGAGGATGACTTAAGGTTCACCATATGCATCACAACACATCTGTTCCAACCCCTTAGTATTTAAAGAAATCTATGTTATTTGAAACACAGCATCATGTGTTAGGGCATTCTTCAACAATGCAGCTTTCCAGTGCCATTGATTTGTATGTAACTCAGAAAAAATAATTCTAAAGTTAAGAAATAACCTTAAGGAATTACAACAATTAATTCTTGCAACAAAAGCACAGAGAAACGCTGAATTAATCCTGCCAAACTGCCACAACCATGGAGTAGGAGGCTCCTCCAGCTGTGCTGCAGGTGCCACAGTGCCAATGTATTTCACAAATATTTAAATTAACTTCTAAGAGAGCACAGCAACAGGAGAGATGGTGTTGAAAAGGCACTTAACAGCGAGAGATAAAAGGTCTGGGTGATGTAAGGTAGAACTTCTAATGCTGTTTCTATAGTACAATGGTGATTTTGGTTGTCAGAGAGTAGTGACACACAGGGCTGTTCCACACATGCAGAAGCAGAACCTCAAATTGTTAAGACATGCTGCATCCCAGTCAGATATTTGTTACTTCTCACAGACATGACAGAAAACAGCAGTTATGTGCAGATTTCATTGATAAATACTTCACTTAGAATCACTACTATTCAGTAAAAAAATAATCAAACCAAAACCCATCTTAATGACTAGAAACCCCTTTCCCTTCATCCACCTTCCCCCACAGCCATTAGATGTGCATTTCAGCCTAAAAGTTGCTTTTGACTTTGACAAAATCTTAATATTAACACTAGTGGCTAACATGATCAGCAGCATTAATCAGAACAGAAGGTGCAGCAAAAATGGTGGTGCCCTTTTGCTCCTGGAAAGTTCATTTTGCATTTCTACTGTAAAGAATTCTAGTATTCTTCTGGAACTAAAGAGCACAGTGAGCTTCAACTTCTCAAGCTCTAAAGATGCTAAAATGATCCACCAAATCCTAATCATTGCCAACTGGCACTACTTTGACCTCACAGATGTCCGTTTTGGAGAGCAAGAAACATCTTTGATACAGTTCAGCTACCAGGCATGTCTCCAACAACATAAGAAGTTACTGTTAACATTTAGGTTTGAAAAAAAAAAAGATATGCAGCAAGGACAAGAATGCAGTGAAATACTAAGTTGACTCTTTGCTTTTTTGTAATACAGAAGTGGTGAAGAAAGACTAGAAATACCACACCTTCAAAATGTTAAGACAAAGTACTTTGCTTGAATAGATGGAAGAACAATTCACAAGTATATTAAAAGTATATAAAAAGTAGATAAACCAGCAATGGTTACAAAGCCATAACCCCTTTTCTGCACAGAGGCTTTTGTAGTTTCAGACACAGGTATGAGAGCAACACATTTATTGTCTTTGGCAAGGAGGCACAGCGAAAAGGACAATTCAGATTTTGCAAAAACATCATCAGATACTAACTTTTAAGAAACAGGAAAAAAAAAATACCCACCTAGCTTTGCCTCAGAAGTGTCCATCTCCCATTTGCTTTTCGGAATGTAACCCTAAATCATACACAGAGAGAAGCTCGGAGGATTAGAGAGAGACACACATGTGCATATCACTTTTGAACTGGAAACAGCATTTTAACGGGAGCTTTAAGGTATTGCTTTCTGCAAGGCACAAATCTTGCTGAAGGAAATAAATTACTCAATTATTTGTGCATCCATTTCCCACAGAGTGATTTTAGCAGCCCTTGGAAATCATGGCAAGAGTGCTGCCCTCTGCAAACACACAGCTCCAGAAGGAGACTTAACAGACAGCAACGGCGCTGCAAGGACAGTTCTCTTTGATACCAGCCCAGCTGGCAAATTTATCACAGCACAACTTATCAGGCATAAAGAATATCCAAAGCTTTACACATACAAATGAAAAAGTTACTGCAGCCGTAAGCTTTGAAGAATAAAACACAAGCTTCACTTAAACTTTTCAAAGGGATATACTGAGTTCTTACGAGTGGTTAGTCCACAACTGAACACAATTTTTTTTTTTCAGTTCAAATAAGAGTATCTGCAGCATCACTAAGGTTTAAGCATCATTTTTTTTTCATTTTCAAATGACTCAGAGTTCAATGATTCTTTTCAAACACTTTCCCCCAACAAATAATGTCAACATGCATTTTACACGTAATGAGCTTCAGTGAGTTTATTCCTTCTAAACCAGCAGAACGATACTAAACTAAGCAGTATGTATTCATTTCAGACATTTTATCTTTATATTTTATATTCTCAGATGAGTAAAATTCTTACTAAGCAACCCCTTAGAACGTATTTCACGTTATAAAACTATTTTGCTGTAAAACTACTCATGTTTCTCTGCAATCATATAAAAAGCTCAATGTGGTGAAATGGAACCACTGCAAGGATTTCATTATTTTAAGAACGATTTTTTTTTTTAATAGGGAGAGAAAAGAACTACTCTAGAAGTTTCCACAAAGAAAATAAACAATCCACAGACCAGTAAAACTGTTGTGCTCTATTTATAGGTTGCTTCCACATAGGTGTATTTGTTAATGCTAAGAGTTACTAAATGTGTGTGTCCTGCTGCAGAGAGCTGCACTGCTCCTGATTATGTACAGCACTGCTCTTCCAAAATCCTTCAAAAGAAATTTTTTTCTATTAAGCATAAGTCAAGTGATAGAGATTACCAGATTTCTGTACATTAATTGTTGTTAATTGAGCCTCTTAATTAATAAAGACAGTCTGTGCTGCAGTATTTCCTCGAAACAAGTAAGACAGCTTCATGTACATATGGATATTTATATTTTTAAACCAAGTTGCACATTAGAATTTGCTCCAGAAGTCAATGCAGGTTCCTAGCTGAGGTATAAAACAGTGATGTACCATGAGAATGCTAAGTTCAGTGCATCAATAATTCATACCATCAAGCACAGAAAAGCAAGAGTTGTCTAAATGCTACAAACAACCCTATGAGAGAGTTGATAATAGCAATATAAGGGTGACTTAGATGGTGTGAAATTGGTGAGAAATTGGTGTGAAATTGGTGTGAAATGGTCTACTGTGTGCTGAATCTCCAGAGCATCCTGGTTCTCAGACAGGATAAGAAAAGATTCAGACCACATCCTTAGGTACAAGACACCTGGATATTTCAAGTTGGATGTTTTGGACAGGCAGGAATTCAAGGACATTGACCAGGAGCTACAGACCTCTCTTTCTCCAGGGGATTAAAATGCAGAGGAATAAAATTGAAGAATCCTTACCATCTGCTCTCAAGAAGACAAGAGATACCAAACACACCTCTCCAGATTAGCCACGTGACTGAATAGCAGAGATTAGATACAGCAAATCACCCTTCCCTATTTTTTCATCTCTTGTGAATCAGAATAGAAATCATTCTTACGTGCAGATTACTTTTAGTTATTAATAATTTGTGTTGTTTTCACCACCAAGCTTCCTTCTTGTCTCATAAAGGAAAAAGCCTGTTGTTTTATGTGCTCTAGATGAGAACACTTCCCAGAGCCCACAGACAACCCACAGACACACACATTTCTGCACAGATGTCTCAAAAGCTAAAGACAACTTTCTCTTCTAGGTTATTTCCAAGAAATGAGACCAGCAGCCATATTCTTGTAAACATGGATGTGTCTCTGAAATGTTCTAACCACACCTCATGAAGTCTCATACTCTTTGCCAAGGAATAATTTAGTGAAGAGAATAAATGAGTCATGTTGCAAAAAAATCCAGATGTTTTATTAAAACCCACTCCCACTCAGCCTAAGATTTTTTTTTTCATTCTGTGTTTGAACTGCTTTCTGAACTGCCACTCCTGAGGCATCATGAAAAAGGGCTTTGCTTTTATCACACATTATTGGTTGCTTCCTGGAAATTGGAGTTTAACTGCTTGGTTGTGGGAACTAGCATTTGACACAGTCATATCATCAAGCTCTGGCCAGCTGCAGCTCCAGCACATACCAAGAAGTAACATTAGGAAGACTTCTGTAGGTTTTTGAATACAAACCTAAAAAAACCCAACACTCAGGGCAGTTCTCTAACCTTAATTTATCTACAAGACCTAATCTCTTATCTCAGAAATAACTGACAAAGTCAGTGAGCCTTGGCAGAGAAAACATTCTTTTTTCATATGCTGCTCCAGCTGAGAAAAGTTCTTGAGACATGTGAAAGGAAACCAACTAAATGAACCTTTGCCCATTCTCCCCATCCCTCCATTGAGTGTAATTCTTGGATACTGTGGAAGACAGCACTACAGTGTACTGCAGTTCATCAATGTCTGCAAGAGATGAGTTGCTGTGCTTCACTGGTAATGCTGTTTGTGGTATACACTCACAGATTCTTAAAAATACTTCAGTTAGGAATAATATGACTTAATACTAAAGTTCTCCTAGAAATGTTTAAAGAACAAGCTACTAGAAACACGTGTATTAACATTGCAAGGCTGAGAATGGCAATGGGTGGGCATTTATAAGACTGAGATTCCCCCTCAGACACATTAACAGACAGTTAGAGATGGCTGATATGTCTCCTACCAGTTCACTTTCTTCCTCCTCTGCTGTGTCCTTCTTGACTTCTTCTTTCTGGTCTTCAATATTTGCATCAAAATCCTCCATCTCCACCTGTTCCAAAGCACAAGCATGGGTTTACAAAGCACTGCTTGATTATCAAGTATTATCTTTTTTAGGAGAGTGAGCAGAAGATTCCAAGAGAGGAAAGAAAGGATTTATCTTGGAAAATATGTAGATATAGGAATATGAGCTCCAGCTTGGCTCCTTCTCTAGAAGCAAGTCCCCTTCTACTTAAAATGTGACAAACTGTGTAGAAATTGTCTATTCTCCTCCTTCAGTAACATTCTTTGTGCTACCAGTACCCATAGAAGTAAGATACTTTCTTCCTTCTCACACAATCATATTTCCAAACTTGCAATCTCAGAACAAGATCTTCAACTTGCCATTTACATGTCACTGGAATAGTCCACTCTGCATAGAGCCTCTCCATCAAGCATTTACCTTCTATGTATTTAAATATCACAGTGAAGAATAATAATCAAATATTAACATAATAAAAAAAATGGATGCTTTAAAAAATGCCTCCAACCCTGCCCATCTGATGGAAGACTTTCTGGAGGCTACACCTCTGGTGGGGATTCACTGGATACTGCAGAATATACAAAACTCTCAAAGAATGCATACATCTTCATATCATTAATAAAAGCCTTGATGAAGACAGGATAAATTCCAAACCTGCCCTCCTCTGAGCAAAGAATTCACAGATTCAGAAATAACATTTTGACCCCATGCAAACTGCAAAGAATAATATCTCTTCCTAGTTCAGCAGTTCACCAGTTTCTATAGGCTTGGCAAGAGCTGCTCTGCAAGCAACACACAACTCCAGTACACTCCCAATGACCACATGGTTAACATGCTAATTTATTCCCAGAGCTCCTGAAACATCTGCTGAAGAAGAATAAGACAACAATACAGAAAGCTGACACATCAAAGATGCAGGTCACAGCAAACTGCAAATGGATTTAAAAGGTAGCATCATTCTATTGCAAGTGTCATCATCTGCTACATGTTATTTTTCACTCCTCAATTTCCTGCAGCAGTTGTGTAACTCTCCAAGAAGGGATTGAGAGGAGTTCTTATTTACTTTGTTGTTTTATCAAATTGTTTTCTCAAACCATCATCCAATTGGTCTAGTAACCTGAAAAAGTGCTGAGTTTCAACTAAGAGAGACCATCTTTCTCTAGTATTCAACAGTCACCAAGAGCAGTAACTCTTCCTCTTAGGTTCATCAGCCTGGGTTCCAAAAAGATGGCAAAAAGTACCATGTTTGGGTATTTGATAAGAACAATGGAACACACTTGGCTGACACAGCAATTCTTCCCTTTACACTGCCCTGCTGTGATCAAACCTTTCTTTGCTTCATATTTTCACTGTAGTCACATCTTCATAATTTGTAATTTTAAGAAGCAGAGAGGCTCTCACCTCTTCAATAGCAGCATCCTGCAACAGAGAGCGAATGTCCAGCCTCATCATGTGACGTGGTGCTGCCTCCCAGTGCTCAGACATCTAACAAAATAGAAACCCCAAAACAAAGCACTTTGAAAAAAAAATGTTCACAGATTTGATGAAAAATTTGGTTTCTGACAGAAAACAAGATCTATTTGTATAAAGAGAAGTGTCATTTCAAACAATCCCATCAAGGAACTACCAGCTCTTCGTGCAGGAAGACTGCAAGAATGACACAGCCTAAAAGAGGTCAAGTTTTCCAACAGTGGCCTGAGAGCACAAGGAAAATTATCCCTTCTCCTATGAGTCCAGATGTATTTTGTGCAGTTACCCTGCTTATGTCCTTTAGCTTGCGTCCATGAACGTTCCTCTTGGAACAGGTCTGGTTATCTGCACTCATTTCAGCCAAATACACCTACAGAAAGAGAAATACAGCATTAAATATTGTCAATTTTGAGAGTTCAATCAATTTTGAGAGTTCTTTTTCTGCCTAGTGATTCACTCTGCAGATACACTCTGAACATTCTAAGGAAGTTAAGGGTGTAACTGTAGACAACAGTATTTTTCCTGGATGTTGGCAGGGACTCTGCTTTCAAAAGTTCAGAAATAGCAGCATCCAGGCAATAGCAAGCTCAGATGGTTTTTAGGCTCCCTTACCTCAAAGCCCTTGGTTTTTGCTGCACTCCAAAACTGCTCAAAGTGTCTCACTCTGTCATTGATAGCATCAAGGATAATGAAGGGGAAGAAGCCATCATCCAAGGTCTTTTTGAAAGTTTTAAACATGCTGGTACGATAGGTCTCCTCCATATCAGCTTCATATTCATACTCCATCACCTTTATAGCAAGGACAAAAAGCATTTTAGAAAGAGGATACCTATTAAATGTTCAACAGCTGAATGTCATGACCACAAAGTTTACTAGTATAAGATAAACATCTTCCAGGACAACTTTTAAGAATTTATCCATTCTGCCACTAAGTTATATGCACTTCTTTTGAAGAACAGGCCACAGACCTCTGGGCTCTTACAAAGCCACAGGTTGAAATTCTGATCGTCACTGTCAAAATATCCAACTTATTTAAAGTTACCTTCTTTTTCACTTTCTTCCCTGTATCTGGGTCTCTCTCTTCTTTCTCCACTTCAGTGATAAAATAGTCATCCAGGCTGAGCACTCTTGGTGCAGGTCCTCCACATTCTACTTCTTTATCCTGGAAGGAAAGTAAAAAGGAAAACAAAAACACATCCTTACTTTAAAAATTCCATTCTGCTACAAATGTTTGCCTTTGGCAAACAGCAGTTTCCACTCTAAATTCCAATCAAGAAGAGAGCACTATTCCTGATAGTGGATAGGGAATCATGTGAAGACATGGAACATAAAATTAAAACAGGCTGAAATTTCATACAAAAAGAAAGAAGAGAGCAAAGGAAGCAGACACAGAGGACATGCAGCATTACACAGTTATCAGTTGTCTACATACCCTGATGAGCTTTGCTACGTGTGTCTTTCCACTGCCAGGCAGCCCTCGCATGATGATGACAATCTGAAAGAGAGAAGATGTGAAAAATGAGCCCACTGTTCTAGATTTAACACAATCTCTTCTGCAGAAATTCTCATCTAGAAAATGACATGCTCTGGGTACTTTTGCATCTCATCAAGCTAAGGCAGTACTGAGCCTGACTGCTGCTTTTACAAGCTGAGTTGTGAAGAATAATGGTAGTTCCACAGAACAAGAGAAGAGAAGTTAAACATCCCAGTGTGTGAGATGTTGTAGATCTGGTTAAGAACAAACGAACTGAAACTTGTCTAAATGTTTAACAGGCTAAATCTTATTCTAATTTTATGAGGGGCACTGCCAAATCTCTGACTACATAAAGCCAAAGTCTTTTTTTGTGTTACACCAAACACCCAACTGAAGATCTCAGAAAAACCTAAAATAAGTTAATGTTATCTACTAATAGAAACCCCATGTCTCCTCTGCACTCCTGCTGCTTATGCTACAGCACTCCAGGCATTTGAAAAGGGAAACAAGAAAATTCCCAGAGCTTCCTCAAATGATGGCTTGTTCCTGAAGTGTTAAACTGATGAGCATTTGATCTGAATACAGACCTCTTAGAAACTGACTGGTGCTTTCAGAACACATACTCACCCTTTCTGGCCTGCTATCCCGTCCTGGTGGCTTCAAAATATCATCTACATTTTTAGATTCTGGCTTCCTTTCCAGCCTTGGAGCAGGTGGTGGCTGACGGGGTATGGATGGAGCAGAAATAGGGATTCTGTCCTCGGGGTAAGTTCTACGATCACCTTCAAATTCCAGTGTTTGGACAGAAGAATGGTCTTAGTTCAGTAAAACAAAAAAATTAAGATGTTCATAGCCAGTTGAGCACAATTAAACAGACCATCATTATTTTACAATAAATTCATGGTTTCATCCCTAAAGTAATTAAAATTTTTAATCCTGAAGCTATTGTAATCAAGGATGTTTTTGGTGCAGAGTATAAATCTGATCTTACCAGTGAGAAACAAAACTACATGACAATGCTCCAAGACATTTTCACGAATTAAATACACACTGAACAAAGAGATACTGCAGACAGATTATCTTCACCTCATCAAGTCCCTATTTCTACTAGTATTTCAAGACTGAGAAACTGTACCTCCAAACATGGAAGCCCCGTGGTCATATGCTGGTCGATCTGTCTTCCTTTCATATGGTGGCCTTTCAAAACCACCTCTCCTGGAGGAAGGATGGTCTTTCTTGTCCCGGTAAGACTGAGCCCTTGAAGGTGTAGTAGGAAGAACCCTGCCAAAAACAGTACTTTGTGTACTTTTGTGTACATTTCCACTATGGGTTGCAGAAAGAAATGAACAAGCAGCTCAGAAAATGAACAGCCTGATGCCCAAATACAGCCTCAACTGTATTGATTTCAATAATAAATTCTGTGAGGTGAATGATGGATCTTGAGTGATATCAAGAGCTACTTAGACAAAAACTCTACCTGCAGCAGAGCAGAGGGCTCAAGATGTAATTCCTCCATGTGATTAATTGCTGAAAGAAAAAGCCTTGCCAGAGAATTTCAGAGACTTGTGACACTTGAAATGCCAATTCCCAAAATGTGGACCTGCCACCTACCCTCTTTTGAGGTATATTAAGCCACATACCCAAGACTCACAGCCTCATAATACTAATTGCCAGTGATTTTGCACAAAGCAGCACAAAACCAGTAAGGAGAATGAAGGAGAAAACAATTGCTACAGAAAGACGTGGCCAGATAACTAGATCTGGGGGTGAGAGAAGACAAGGGTGTGTAGCTCAGCTGGGAGAGCATCAGGCTCCTAATGTAAGGGTCAAGTCCCTGTCCAGGTTTGAAGCTTGTCAGAGCTGTGCTGATGGTTGGACTCGATCTGAAAGGTCCCTTCCAACCTAAATGATTATGAGAAGTACCTACCTATCATCTCGAGGGTGCCTCTCTTTCTCAAATCTCTCCCGTTCATAGTCCACAGGACCTCTGTCCCTGTGCAGGTCCCTCTCTCTTTTAAAATCCCGATGGTCTGTGGTGGAATTTCCCTGACGCTCAAAATAAGGCTCCCGATCTCTGTCTCGGTTGTAACGACCTGGGTGATCTGAAAGGAAAAGCTCATGGGAATGCAAACCACTAAAACATACTCAGACTTTTAAAATTAATTTCTGAAGGAAAAGCAACAAACAGAAGTGCAGGAAAATGCAGAGGAACATGTGTGAGAGCCAGAAAGGACATCATCAGCCCCTGAATCTCTTTTCCATACTTTAGAAGACAACCAGATGATGAAAAGCTATTTAAAAGCTACAAAACTTCTCAAAGCAGCCATGTCAATGACTATATCACTCCTCTTACCAATATATACCACTATCCTTATGGGTTTCTGAAGAAAAAAAAGTGATTCTCACTTAAAAAAGAGTTATGTAGTTGAAAGTATCCTTTTAGTACCTCCTAACTTTTCTTAAGAGCAAACCGTCTTGTGAGAGCTCACCAAGTGCTTCCTACCTTTTTGAAACGTTTGCCTCTCTGGTAGAGGTTCTGGCCGCAGGGTCACCCTCTCCCCATAAGGAATCTGTTCCACTTTACTGGTGGTTATATCTGGTTAAAAACAACAACAAAAAAAGTCAAGATTATAAAATTCCCCTCTTCTATTTCCTTTACTCTGTCATGAAAAGGAATATTGTGTCCAGTTCTGGTCCCCTCAGCTGAGGAAGGACAGGGAACTGCTGCAGAGGGTCCAGCACAGAGCAACAAAGATGATGAAGGGATTNAGGGGGATTGGATTAGATGATCTGTTGAGGTCCCCTCTAATCCCTGATATTCTGTGATTAAAGGAAAGTATCAGTGTAAACATAACACATAGAAGTGAGGACATCAGTTCCCATTTACCAGCTGTAGCTATATGGCACTCAGTTCACATGAAATAGCTCCCTCTCACAGCACCGAGAAAACATTAAACTCATGGCTGGAGTAGACTCCTTCTACATTGCTTAGCAATGTACGCAGTCAGCATTCCACTCCTTTAGAAACAACTAGAAGGACTAGCTCTCCATTAGAGACCCCACAAATACACCCCAGTACCCACCTCGCCCATGGCCATAATCCACAGTTTGCTGAATCACAGGTGCTTTGGGAACTGGTGGAATAACTGGAGGAAGGGACACTGGTCCAGCTGAAGGAACAGAGGTGTGCATGGCAGGTACTTTCACAGGGGAGGAGATGGGTGGAGGCATCATTGAGTCCTGTTTACAGAAGTCATACTCTGTATTGGCTCCTTTGTCCTCATTTGTGTCCCACAGCCCATGGAAAGAATCCTCATCCCAACGTTCCTGTTCCACAGCAGAAGGTGATGGTTTTAAAGATTGGTTATAACTTGGGGTTGTAGCTGTAGTAGAAACTGGAGCATGTGGCTTTGTCAGAGGGGCACTTGGTCTCCTCACAGGGGTGGGCTGTCTGAACAACATGGGAGGCTTTATAATAACAGCAGGAGAAGGTTTAATAGCTTGGGCTTCTACTGGTGCCTCTGAAGATAGCTGAGAAGAAACCTAGATGCAGAAAGCACTTTTCATGTAGACCTGTAAGCTAATCTTCTCTCATCCTCTCCAAGTCAGTAAGCACAATGGCAACTGGTAACCAAATCACAAACATTTTCTAGTACCTCCACCAAGGTGCTACAGGTAGGAGGGCAATACTCCATGAGCTGGTGGCCTGAATTAAGTTGGTGTTTGTATTTGTTTTCTCCTTTACAATAACCTTACCACTTTTAAGCTCCAGTAGGCCTATCTCAGTTCACAAGTGCCTAGGGGTTTACTCTCAAACACTCCTGCTGTCTGTGAGGAGGCTGAAAAAGTCTGAAAGTAGGGCAGCTTGGTGAGGATTGGTAAGATGTTACTAAATTAACACCAGATTAACTTACCTGAAAGGCACCAGGCCTTGTGCTTGTGTTCTGTGACCTAGGAGAGTCCTGTGTGGCCATCTCAGGTTTGAACTCCTTCATCTTCTGTAGCTGCTCTTTTTGCTCTCTGCACAGGAATCACAAGAAAGTATTTTAAGTCTGGAGCTTAAATGAAAAAGAAATCAATGTTCACAATGAAAACCACATATAACACCAGAATTAGGAAACAAGCTGAAAGAGGAGGACACAGCAGGTTTTGCATGGTCAATGCTATGATCCATAAGGCAGTTTCACATTCACATACGCTGGAGGTGTCAATTATATTAGAGCTACCTCCTTTTCTGATCAAAATTTTGTCTGCAACAGGCCGTTATGGTTTGTGCTTGGCTTCTGACAACACCTTGTGCAAACCCATCTATTTCCTAGGCACCAATTCATAGCCACCTCTCTGTAATTCCTGAACAGTGAACCTGTGTCTCTGCTTCACATTTTCTCTACAATTTTCTCTGAAAGGATATTTCCTCATTTACCAAAAATAGTCAAACTCATCCTTCCTTTTTTCATTCTAACAGCTGCTTTCCAAAATGTGGTCTAAGTAAGCATTCACATCCTCCTGATCCACTTGCTTTCAAGCTCATCCTCAGAAGCAGGAGCAACCAAACTTGACAAAATCATTCACTGATGCTGGATTTCAAATGAGGGAGCATCATAAAAAGAAAAATCACACATGTTTTAATCAAAACTAAGCAGCATCCAAAAATTGAATAGGTCCCATTGGGTGATCTTGACAGGTAAGCATGAAAAAAGCAATTAACAACAAACTCTCCTGACACTTATAAATCAAAAGGGAAGAAATTATCAACAAGCTCATTTGATGACAGCAAAAAGATGGGTCAGGTGATAGGGCCAATTTTTTTCCCAGAAAGGCAATGAGATATTCTTGAAAGGGAAAACCACCCGACTAAGAAAAGATTTGCATTGACAGATATTCCAAATGACTTGTTGCACACGAGCTCCTAATATCATGCTGTGGCAGAAGGAAATGAAGCCATTAGTGTGTAAGGAAAGGAGTGAATTAGGGAAGGAGAATGGGATTGCCACCCAAAATGACAGAAACAGACAACTCACCGAAGCATTTTGAGCTCCTGGGCAGCCTTAAGGATTATCTCATGTTGTCTCTGGCTAAGGACCATCACTCCTCCCAAGGACTGGTCAGAGTCCAGGTTAGAATCTGCTCCCAGCATGTCAGAGGAATGGGAAGGTGGAGGCAGAGATGAATCTGAATGATCATCCAAAGGGCGCAGCCTGTCTCCATCCTCTGGATACCACCTCTCTGACAACCTCTCCCTCTCCCAGTCAGTCCTTTCAGGCAGGTAGTCCTGCTTCTCCCTCCACGTCTCATACCTCTCTGGGTACTCCCGAATCCTCAGCTCCCCCCTGTCTCGGAGGTCTCTGTCATAATGGTCTCTGCTCCTGTCTTCCCTCCACCTGTCTTCACGGTATCTGTCCAGAGGTGGAAGAGGAGGCAATGGTGGTAGAGGAGGGATATCCAGGTCACGATTCCCCATTTCTCTGTCATCCATAGGTCTCATGTCCCAGTCTCTGTCCCATTCTCTATCTACATCTTGATCATAAATGTCCGAGGATCTTCCAGTCCTATCTAGATCTCTCTCCAGTTCCCTCTCCCTGGGCCTTTTCCAATCATCCCACCATGAATCTCGTCTGTCGTGATCAGATGCTAGAGGAGGTAGTGGTGGCAGGGGAGATAAGGGAGGCAGGGAGTGGTGGGATTGCAACCTGTCGCCTCTGTCATATGCATCTACAGAATCATCTGGATATTCAGAGTTGTGATCTCTCCAGTATCGCTCTCTTTCCCAGTCATCCAACTGCTCATGCTCCAAAGAAGGGTCATCTTGGCCATCTAGAGGAAATTCCTCCTGCATTCTGTCATCTTCGTGACCCCAAGAACCCCTCAGTGTGTCATCACGGTGGTACGGAGGCAGCTGGTCGGGCTCATCTCCCAGGTGGATGGGTTTGTCCATACTGCCAGCTTCAGATCTTCCTGCTTCCCTTTCCCTGCTCCCCGGTCTCCTGATGGGACCCCTCTCCCTGCTCCCTGCCCGTCTGCCCGGGGCTCTCTCCCTGCTCCCTGCCCGTCTAACGGGGACCCTCTCCCTGCTCCCTGCCCGTCTCATGGGCTCCCTCTCCCTGCTCCCTGCTCGCCTCGGGGGGCCTCTCTCTCTGCTCCCTGCTGGGCCCCTGTCCCAGCCACCTCCTCTCCCAGCCATCTCTCTGTCTCGGCCACAGAAGCCCCTCTNGGACAGAGAAGCCCCTCTCGTGGCTCTCTGAGTGTCCCCCCAGTCCCCCCTCTCTGCTGCCAGCCCGTCCATCTGCCATCCTCTCCCTGCTGCCTGCCTGCACGGCTCCCATCCTCTCCCTGCTGCCTGCTCTCCTGAACATCCCCCTGCCGCGGATGGAGGGCTGCCTAGCCTGTCCTCTGCCCCTGTACACATACCCTCTGCCACGGCCTTCCTCCATCCTGCCCATCCCCCAGCCACCCTCCATCCTCCCCATCCCCCGACCACCCTCCATCCTCCCCATCCCTCTGCCACCATCCATCCTTCCCATCCCCCGGCCACCCTCCATCCTTCCCCTGCCACGACCCCATCCACGGCCATCCCCCTGGCCTCTGCCCCGGCCCTCATCCAGTCTGCCCTGGCCCCTTCCTCTGCTCACTGCCCCCTTGCCTCTGTCTTCATGCAGAAATGGCCCTTTGCCTCTGCTTTCTGGCCCAGGGAGGTCCTGGGTGCTCTCAGAAGCAATGAGCTGGTCGTCTGCTGACTCCAAATCCTCATTTCCAGTCCCAGGGGTTACTGCACCCCCAGTTCTTGCAATATCTGACTGCAAAGCCACAGGGTTACTAGAGAGGTTCTGGTTCTGAATAGGTGGAGACGGGGCTTTGGATTCTTCTGGTGGCTGGTTGGGATCATGTGAGCTCCAAGTCCACTTTTTAGGAGGGTCTGAAGTAGTTTCTTTGACATTGGGTTTGGAGGGTTCCTGTTGGGTGTTTGTCAGGTCCTCAGCTGGCTCAGTGGCACCTGCAGGCTGTGCCTCAGCAGCAGCCTGTGTTCTGTTTGCAGCCTGCTGGGTGCCACACACATCTGGGAAAGGTTCTTTGTTTTCTGCCTGGGACTCTGTCTGTGACTGCTGCTGCCCCCCCAAATGAGGTCTGGGCCCCCTCCAGCGTGGACCACCAGGTCGAGAGCCCTGTCCATGGGATACATTTGATGAAGTATAAAACTGTGCTGCTGGTCCTCGTGGGATGGAGCCCCATCTACTCGACGACTGAGCATCTGTGCTCTGGCGGTCAAAGCGGGACCTGTATCCTTCAGAACGTTGGGACTCAAAACGGGGTCCTCTTGGTCTTGAGCCTTCAAATTTGTCATATCCTCTTCCTCGAGGTCCATCAAATCTACAGAGGTGACACAATGGCAATGTTATTAAGGTGAAAATATAAAAATCCTCTAAAAGAGTTTCATCCTCCAAAAGCCACTTCTAATTGATGAAACCTAGAGTGTGTTTCAGGATCAATCCCTACTGGAGCAGAGCAGAAGCAACATGGTCTCTCCTCAAGACCAGGTTATGCAACTCTAATAGGAAATTTGGCTCAAGTATCTCAGGACTGAAACCTGACCAAAGTCCTGGCCCTCAGGTGAATTCCACACTGACTGGAAAAAGGGAAACACACCACCTGTTTTTGAAAAGGTGCAGAAAGGAGAACCCAGGGAACTACCAACTTGTCAGCCTCAGATCATGGGACAGACACTGCTAAAAAGGAACTCAGGAAGGTGATGTATGTTTGATTTCTCAGGGTAAATCAACAAAAGCATGCTTACCGAGGGCCTCTGGGTCCTTCAAAACGTGCTGATCTGGGAGGATCAGGGAGTAATCCACCCGACCTCACTGGCTTATCCTGCATGGAAGGTCCATGTGTCGAAGATGCTGCAGAAGTGGATTCCCCACTTCCTTGCTCAGACGAAACAGAGACAGTTTGTTTACCCAGATGGACCTGGGACTTCCCGTGGTCTGAAGAGCCAAAGGATGAAGTCCCTTGAGAATGATAGGGTGAATAGACAGATGAACCAGATACTTTTGCTGCATAGGTACCAGGGGTGGGGAGCAGAGCAGGCCTTGGCGTCTCAGTGGATTGACTGCTTTGAGAACTGGATCCTGAAGGGACAGAGGAATTTGATAACTGAGAAACAGAAGAAAGAGGTGGGGGGATGGGTGGAGGTGTAGTCAAAGGTAAAGTTGGAGGCATAACGGGAATGCCACCTTGAGTGGACTGAGAATATGGAACAAATGGAGGTGGCAGCGAAACATTGGCAGGATACTGATTCTTCAGATTCTGGAGTGAGCTCACTTTCTCCTGCAGATGGGACTGAGTGACCTTCATCTGCTCATCCCAAGCTTTCCACTGTTTCTCATACTCTTGGAGCTGTTCTTTGTGAGGGTAGGTTTGAAGCTGATGCTGCCACTGCTGATTCATTGATCTCTCCCAGTCCTTATGAAGCTGCTGGAACTGTTTTTGCTGTGCCTCATAATGTCGCAGCTGCATTTCCACTGACATTGTCTGCAACAAGAAGGCAACAACAGCTTCAAAATGCCATCTTAGTTATTTGCAGAGCCACACATTTCACTATCACTTGCAATATCATAACTTCAGACTTGGGCAGAAGCTTGAGGAAGAACTACACTGAAACAAAAGCAAATACCAAGTTTGGTGCCTGAAGTTATTGTGGCAACTTGCACATTTTATGGCTGGAGGACATTAATGTATAAAAGATTTTGTGGTTTTTCTTTTTGTTTATTTTTTTGTTTTCTTTGGTTTTATTCTTTTTTTTGTTAATAGGATGGCTGAAAAAAGCTATAGTGAAAGGACTGTGTGGTTACTGGAGGCTCACAATGGCTAAAACCCAAATTAGTCTCCAAGCTTTCAATATGGTTATTTATCAACGCTTAGTTTCTGCTATCAACCCACTCAGAGTTAGTTCAGCTGTCAGCAGTTATTTCCTCTAAGCCTCTGCCAGATCTTATTTGCTCAATGAAGCTTCTATAAAGGAGGCACTGTCTTTATGTGTAGATACAGGTCCTAATATCCATGGATTGAATCTTGTCTGAGACTTTTAGTGTTTATTTTGACCAAGGGGGCAGCCCAAGCCACAAAGAAATCCTTCACAAACAAACTCTCCTAACCCAGAAAAAGCTGACTCAACTCTAATACAGTAATCAACTTCTACTTAAAGGCTTAAAGGTTGCAACAATTATCTAAACTCGTTATTAGGACTTTCACTTTGAGTAAAAAATAATGTGAGATGGTGATTTTCTTAACTGCTTTGAAGTGTATATTTATGGCAGCAACGTTTACTTTATCATTGTATGTACATTGTACTATACCATGTTGTAAAAGAGCAGCTACCAAATCACCACAGAAAAAGCTTCAGTTTCTTCACCAGGAAAAAAGCCAAAGCTGAGTAAAATCAATATTGAGTTCAGCTTTGCTCCTGTATCATCCAGGTAGGTCTGAAAAATCTTACCACAAGTGCAGTCTTGCATTTCTCATCCTACTGAAGCTTCATCACCATCTGTCAACTCTTTTCTTAGTTTGAAGAAGAGTGACAGTAGGGAAAAGGGATATAGATTTCTACCCAAGCAGAAACAGTAGCTAAACAAATGAGCCAGCTATTACAAATTATTCAACTATTTGCTCTTCAGCAGGTTGTGAGCTGAGTAACCTATACAGTACATCAACCACCACCTCCTCCATGTTTCACCTGTAATTGTGGAGGCTGTTGCATGATCTGTTGATACTGCTGTACTATCTGCTGCAGCTGGGCATGCTTCTGCATTATTCTCTGATACTGAAATCCAACCCGGTGCTGGGGATGCTGCTGCCATTGAGCTGCTGCTGCTTGCAACTGCTGCAATCTCAAATCTTCCTCGGGGTCATCAGGAGGATCAATATTGAGCTAGAAATAAAGGAAAACTCCTTCCATCAGAAGAAAAATACACTTCATCATTAGGCAGTTTCCAGGAACTTTCTAAGTGTTTGTTATTTTATCCCTCTGGATTTCAGAGTTCTGAACACCCATATCTTCTTGAAGCTTGATTTTTATATCATTTATTCTTAATATGAACAGTCTGATCTAAAGGTTAGCCTGATGGCAATTACTCATCCATACAGAAAGTATCTACAGGAAAGAGATTAGTGCAGAACTGTTACCAACTGCTCACAGCAAATACAAGGCAACAGAGCTTTTTCATGGTGAGGTAAAGTAACTCAGAAAGCACTATTTTGGTGACTTGATAGGAATCCACACACTGTTAAGTTGAAGTTAAGCACAACATTTTACTACCCAACAGTAATCTCTTCAAACATCAATCATGATTCATTAAGCAGTAACTGTTACTCACACAAACATTCTGCACAAACTTCACACACAGAATGTCAGGGATTGGAAGGGACCTCAAGAGTAAACTGCTACACAGAACATACAAGAATTTGATGCCCTAACTTTCCTGCTTCTTTGTCTTGTCTAGCACAACAACTGGAGTGGCATCACTTTACAAAGCATACCTGAGTTTCAGTGGATGCAAGAGAAGACTCATCTTCTTTGGAAGAAGGAGGCAGGGATTCATTAAGCAGAGGAGCTTCAGAATGCTGAGTTGAACCACTCATCTTTCCTTCTTCAGACTTTGCTCTCTGCTCAGATGCATCTTTCCCAACTGAACCTTTCATTTGCTGCTCCCCCTGAGCATGGGCTTTTGCCCTTTGCTGCAGGCTAAGCAGGTGCTGCTGGTACCAGTACTGCTGCTGCTCCTGTAACAGACACAAATTTCCCAAGGCAGTTATCATGGAAAAACCCAATCAAATTAATTCATGATAGGCACTAGAATCATGCTCTACACAAGCTTTTAAATCTGTTTTGAGGGTGGCTGGCCACAGGGGTTGTGAAGTGTCCTTCTCTGGAGACATTCCAAAACCACCTAGAACCTGCTGTGGTGGAGAGGCTGGACTAAAGGATCTCCCAAGGGCCCTTCCAACCTGCGTGATTCCGTGAAAACTCACTTCACTACCAACAGTACTGCAATGGATGTCAGAAGATGGAAGCAAAATTCAAAATCCACTAATTGAGGTGTGGTATCAGTGGAACAATTTATTTCCTACTTCAAAGAGCTTTCAACTAAAGAGAAAGATGGCAACGATAAGCCAGAATTACTACAGATGTGTGATAAATACCACCCTTATTATTTTTAGTGAGTTTTATTCTTAACAACCATGAATTAAACTAATTCAGCCAAAAAGGAGGGCAAATTGAGTAAGGGAGTAAAGACAAACAGGAGATGTACAAAAGGGATGAAGAGAAGGAACAGAGAGCACAGACACCAAGTAGACTGAAAATGACAGCTGAAAAACCGTGGTGGAGACAACTGAGTAAATGCTGTGGAAAGGAAAAAGAACAATCAGAACCACCATATAATATTATTTATCATCTGAATTCTCATTAATTCCAGCTCTCACAGCAGCTGAAGAGGTAAACAGAGAAGGCTGCATCCAAAACAAGTGTGTCCATTGAAGAAGAGATCAAGCATTAAGTTTTAAATATTTCAGGTTAGAATTAAAATACTGCAGGCAGGTGACAGTGACTTCAAAGCTCTGTAAACTGCCACCAACATAAATAACAAAGTATCTCAACACTTCAGTAGTAATGCATCTTGAAGAGACTTGAACAGGAACCAACAGTTCTGCATCTCTTCCAATACAAAAAATACCAGCCATCAAATCAAAGTAACGGGATTCTTGGGTGGACAACAGGATCACAGAATCATAGGGTTGCAGGGACCTTCAAAAACCATCTAATCCAACCCTCCTGCAGAGAGCAGGGACACCCCTGCACTAGATCAGGTTGCTCAGAGCCTCAGCAAGCCTGGCCCTCAATGTCTCCAGGTATGGGGTCTCCAACTACCACTCAGGGCAACCTGTTCCAGAGCCTTCCCACCCTCATTGTGAAGAACTTTGTCCTAATGTCTAATCTAACACTGCCCTGCTCTAGTTTCAAACCACTGTCCCTTGCCCTTTTACTCCACGGCCTGGCAACAACCCCTCCCCAACTTTCCTGTAGCCCCTTCAGGCAGAGGGAAGCTGCTGTGAGGTCTTCTCACAGCCTTCTCTTCTCCAGCCTCAACAGCCCCAGACTTCTCAGCACTTCAGCCCCCCAAACATCCTCATGGCCTCCTCTGGACTGTCTCCAACAGCTCCATGTCCTACTTGAACCGAAGGCATGGTGACTCTAGGTGGGGTCTCACAAGGAGAGAGCAGAGAGAGATGATTCTGCCTCTCTGTCTGGTGGCCTTGGCTTTTCTGATGCAGCCCAGGATAAAGCTGGTCTTCTGAGCTGATGTTCAGCTTTTCATCCACCAGTACTCCCATGTTCTCCTCTACAGGGCTGCTCTCTATCTCATCATTCCCCAGGCCATAGTGATAAGGAGGACTGCAATGACCAACCATGAGACAGCAGCATGTCTTTGTGGCCAAGAAAGCCAATGGCATCCTGAAGTGCATCAAGAAGAAGGAGGTAAGCAGAAGGAGGGAGGTCATCTTCCCCCTCTGCTCTGCCCTAGTGAGGCCACATTGAGAATACCACATCCAGTTCTGGGCTTCCCAGTTCAAGGACAGGGAACTACCAGAGAGGTTACAGCAAAGGACCAAAAAGATAAGGGGGTTAAAACATCTGTCTTCTGAGGAAAGGCTGAGTCACTTGGGTCTTTTCAGTCTGGAAGAAAGCAAGCTGAAGTGGGATGCTTACAAATACTTGAAGGGTGGGTGTCAGCAGGACAGGGCCAGTACTTTTTCAGTGGTGCCCAGAGACAGAATAACAGGTAAGAGGCACAAACTTGTATACAGGAAGTTCCATCTAAACACAGGGAGGATCTTTCAAAGTCACTTTCAAAGTGAAGGTGACAGAGCACTGGAATAAACAGCCCAGAGAGGTAGTGGAGACATCCAAAACTCGCCTGGAGTCATTCCTTTCCAGCCTGCTCTGGCAGGGGAGTTGGACTAGGTGATCTCAGCAGGTCACCCCAATCCCTATCATTCTGTGAGTCTGTGAAAACAGGTGGCAGTCAGCTCTTCACCTGACCCCTGTCCCAAGTCCCTACCAGAGACTGCTCCAGGGCTAAAACTTCACACATCCAAGACACAGCTCAGTAAGTTCATGGAAGAAAAATCTATAGATTTAAAAGACACTAGTTGCAGCTAAGGCAGCTCCTACATTTTAGGAAAGCGTCATTATACACTTGAAGTTTTTCTCTTAGCATCTGCTTTCAGGTCTGAGCTAGTGCAACAGTTCTTGTATTCTCATGTCAACTCCAGCACCTCTGATAATCTGTGCCTGCTCTACATCTTTCATTTTTCCATGTTAAGAGAAAAATGCCAGTGTATCTGGCTGCAACTACTGTCATTGCAAGAAGCAGAAAGAATTGTTTTGATCTTGTAAGTGACAAATGACAGTATTTATCTACTCAGCTTTTAAGACCATGACAAAGAAAGCATCAATATGCTTTACTTCTCCTCTTCCTAAGGTAAGGACTTGCTGCTCCAAATCCTGTTTAATTTTACAGCCTAAGACAGACAAAATCATATGAATCTGTTATGAGAAACTTTTAACCAGCAAATTATAATATTCCTTTTGGATTAATGCTCCTATGTGTAGACCACAGTAACAACTGCAACTTTTGAAAGGCCAGAATGCATAAGAAACAATTAAATGACACTAATGACAGGTAAATTATTGATCACAAGATCAAACAGCAAAGAAATCTGTAAGCAGCCTTGACACTGAATTAACAGCACCCTCTGCAACTGATTTTTCAGGGTTTTGGTATTTGTCACCAAAAAATTTATTAGGTCACACTGTTCTCAGTGTGAAAGATCAATTAGTAACATCCAAAACAGTTGTAGAATTAAATTCCTGAACTAAAAGCCCCACTTTACCAGGCAGTGTTAGTCAGTTATACAGCACAAAGTTAAAAATAATACATTCAAAAACCTATTCAGGTATGGGTATGAAAATGAGTGCAATTTAAAAAATGTCCCAGAGATTAACCCATATTGTAAGTCAGTGACTTCAATATTATGTAACAGGCTTTTTGCCAACTCGGCTTCAAATCACAAACCTAAGATTCATTTGCCAACAGAAATAAATTAACATTTCAAAGGAGGCACTTCAGCTTTGTTCTTGCAGCTGGACCTCTACAAGCCAGCACTAAAACCTCACTGAAGCTTGCCTGGATAGATAGGAAAGGTCCACAACACATCCTCAACCTAAAGCAACTGCACTGATGTGAATGGTTCACTGGAAATACTCCCATTTAGGAACTGGACCATGCAAGCATTTTGCAAGCATTCTGGCCCTAGTGTACAGGTTAAGATACACCATGCAAATAATAACATTTTTCACCTCAAAAACATTTTCCTCTAATGCCCCACACAGTTTTCTGGCAGAACATCAAGCACTTGCAGTACATAATGTAGAAGTCTAAGTGAAGGGCAATTAGGTATCATGATAGAAAGTGTTTTGTAGCTGAAACTATGGGTGGCAAGGTTAAGTTGCAATCCTATAGTGATCCAACAGAAACTGGACCATGACCTCAAGAACTAAATAAGGAAGACACTGAAGGCAAAAGGCAACATACAAAATGCAAACATAGCATTCTATCTCACACTAAGCTAGATGAACTCAACAGAGTTTTGGAGCAGGTTGCACAAATGCCATACATCAGGAAACAATTCTCCAAAGACCAACAAAGTCATCTAGAAAATCAAATTCTTTGGGGACTTTTCATAGTATCATAGAATGGTTTGGGCTGGAAGGAACCCTAAAGATCATCAGGCTCCAACCCCCCTGCTATAGGCAGGGACACCTCCCACTACATCAGGCTGCTCAGTGCCTTGTCCAACCTGGCCTTAAACACCTCCAGGGATTGAGGGGGCATCCACAGCCTCTCTGGGCAACCTGTTCCAGTGTTTCACTACCTTCTCTGTAAAGAATTTCTTTCTTATATCCAGCCTGAATCTCCCCTCTTCCAATTTCCATCCATTATTCCTAGTCCTTCCATCCCATATCCTATTAAAATGTCCTACCCCTGCCTTTCCCTAAAGGATTCCATTGCTCCTGAAAAATGACCAGATCTTACATCCCCACAACCATCCCTTGGATAAAGAGGCATTTACAGACCCCTGCCTGACCTGTGTCATCCTGCTACTTCCTCAGAGTTTTATCTCAAAGCATGATGCAAAACAAGATACGTAAAACCCCGACAATATCAAAGAACCCAAAGCCAAAAAAACCCAGTCTGGATGAGGCTCTGAGTAACCTGATGTAGTGGGAGGTGTCCCTGCTCATGGCAGGGGGGTTGGAACTAGATGATCTTTAAGGTCCCTTCCAACCCAAACTATTCTATGATTCCGAACACCCTGACACGGGAGATGTTTCAGCACCTGGTACGGAACTGCCCTGGCTCAGTCCCTTCTGCTAATCTGAGCCCACGGGAGGGAGAAGGGAGGCGGCACGTCCTTACCTGGGGGGTCATGGTGGAGGGGTCGGGCTGCTCGTTGCCAGCGGGCTCCTTGGCCTGAAAAGTGTCGGGCGGCGGGGCGGCGGCAGACAGGGGCAAGGAGGGCTGGGAAGGGAGGAAATGGGCCGGCGACGGCTTGGAGGAGGCGGGTTGGGAAGGGGAGGCCTGGGAGGAGAGCAGGTAGGGCTGGGGAGGGTGAGACACGTAGCCCTGGGCCGGGGGCGGCAGGTAGGGCTGGGAGGCGGTGGCCGGCGGC
>VZTY01002583.1:88886-277610 GCA_013400935.1 Turnix velox | reverse complement strand
GAACAACCCCAACTCCTTCCTGTACCCTGTGTCTTGTCTTGAAGACCCAGACTGCAGCATCTATGTGGAGTTTCTGGCACAGATGGAGTTCAGGTGTAGGGCTGTAGTTATGTTTGAGCTGTAGCAGAGTGTCAGTAGCTAACCGGCAGTACCCATGGCAGGCTGGGGCAGGTAGGCACAAACACCAGCCCAGCAAAGGCCATGGTAACCTATAAAGTGTTGAAGAGCTGCAGGCCCAGGCAAGGAGATGCATTGTTGTAATTCCTGCTCTTCAACTTCATAGGCTTTTGCCTATGTCCCATCTCAGATGTTAAAATCAGCTTGTGAAGAGAGGCACATAAAATTATGGAGTCAGTGCTGAGAAAGTAAATACTCAAGTTCTGGTGTCCTCAGCCAAAGTCTGGCCCAAAGTCTGATAGGATGAACAGGTCTGTCTAAGGAGTACTCTTTGAGAAAACCACATACAGATACAATATACTATATAAGGTTCTGAAGGAGCGGAATTTATCGAGGTTTAAAAAGAGATGTTAACATTCAGTAAGTAGAACTCTCAGAAAAATCTGTTTTCCTCATGACTCACCCAGGTTTGTGAAGTGGTAACTGATTACATGAGCTGAAGATCAGCTTTCCTGGTTGACACAACACTTTAAACAGTTGGCCCTAAGGGACAATCTGGGCACTGCTGTTGCATAAGGATAAAACTGGCCTCCAAGCACCCTCCTTAGAGATTGTACCAGGATAAGGCTAGCTGTTTTGTTAAGTTTGGAAGCTTCAAAACATAAGAGTACAATCCTTGTGAGACAGAAAATTTTGCTGGCATTTATTTTATTCAGTTTTATAGTACTATCATATATTTATATTATTGTATATTACTATTTTATATTCATAATCATCTAGGTTGGAAGGGACCTTTCAGGTCATCAAGTCCAACCATCAGCTCAACTCTGCAAGCCTCATGCACGGACAGGGACTTGAATGCTTGATCCTCAGATCCCAACGGAGCTACATGCTCAGGTCATAGATTATATATTGTTACTGAGACTCATCTCACTGTCTGCATCGAGGCATCACATTCTCTTGCTCTCCACCATTAGTGGGCAGCAGGGTCTGGAGAGATGTGGGTGGAGATTCCCTTCTCTGACCAAAGAGGATAACAAGAGGTATCTACAACCATTTTTTACATCAGTGGTTCAGAGCTCTCCAGTCTCTATTAATTTCTTATCAAATCTATGTCTGCCCAGATTTATGTCAAGTTCTAAAAATAAGCACCACCGTTAACATTTTGAATTTTAATTATCTACCAAATATCTAGAAAGATAAGCTGGAAGGGGAAGCCCCTCCACGAGCAGAAATGCCATCTAGTCAAATGAGTGAAATTAAGCAGAAAAAATGAGTAATGATGAGCGAGGAAGACCGTCTCATTCTGCTAATTTTACTTTGTAAATTATCTGATTTGACATTCTGTGCTAAAAAGCCACTTGGGTGAACAAAGAACAGCAAGGGATGGACTCCTCACAGTCAAAGCAGAATCTATGGCCACAAAATTCTTGTCCCCATCAGTACTGCAGCATGAAAACCCCTGCCACCAAAGTGAAGGTTCTCCCGTGGTTGCTTTCTAGAGCAAGGTGTGTCTAGAAATAGGTAGGTGTGGGGGGTCCTGGGTTTGAGCCTAGGCAGAAGCCTCCTGCTTATCTGTGGCCACATCACTGTCACTGCACAGGTGCCATCAATGAACAGAAGTGCCATCAATGTACGTAAGTCACCCTTCCCCCTACTTGACCCCACTCCAAAGTCCACTTCTAGAGTGAAGGGAAAGAGAATTCTTAATCCATAATTTGGATTTAATGCACTTTTAATCAACTCTTTTGAGGCTATCAGCTTATTTTACTTAGGCTCTTCTGCCTGGGATCAGCAATGAACTTTTATGCTAAAGCTATTTCAGAAGAAAGAGGTGAAAGGCAGCCAAAATAGGCTTTAAAACTAAGCATGTGTTAATAGCATCTGTTGCAAATAAAGCTGGATTCCACTTTTCATTGTCTTTTTCCTCAAGTTGTTAAAGTTTTCCCAATTCAAAAGGAATTTGGCTGGAGATTTCCCTTACTTGGTCTTAACCTCAAGGAGAGCTGCTTGCAGAAGAGCTGTAAAAAATCTACTACAAGCCTTTCAATAGAGAGGGCATGAGAAAGGATGAAACACACATGTCCTCTTGGATGTCCAGGCTAGAAAAAATTAGGTGCAATGAAGGAGCCTCCCCAGCCTCCCCCCATTTGATGTCCAAAAAAAGCTGCAGCAGATCCGTTAGTGCTGCTGCTCCAAAAGCAGCGGGTTTCATGCAATGATAAATGTCACAAACTTTGTCATTTAAGTTACTTGCCAACAGACATAATTTTAAAGGACTTGAAGGGTGCAAATAAAAGCCCCCTTGGGCTGTCACGTAATACTGAAAGAAGTATATAATTTACATGACAAACACCTTGTTCTGAAATAAATACAACACTTTGGGTATAGTCTCTTAATACATTCATTAACAAAAAGCTTTCAGTGCTCTGAAGCTCAAATGATACAGGGAAAAGGAGCTGAAATCTCCTCTTTAACCTGTGGCAGCACTATATAAAAACAGAACTAAAACAAGGGTGAAGAGAGAAATGCTCCCTAATGAAACCATGTTCCCTCTTATCCCTGGTGTTCCCTTTTATTTCATGCCAAAAAAACTCCAGCAAGCACAGTAAAGTCAGAAAACAGGGTGTCAGCTACATGAAGGCAAAATACTCAACATGTACCACAGCTTGTGCAAAATTATTTTTGCCTATAATTAACCATCTAGCATTTTTATAGCTTCTTTTTAAAAGAAATTAACAGTGTGTTAACAGCGCAGAAGCAGCCTAAACCCTGCAAACATCCTAGTATGTGTACACTTTGTAGTAACATCTCATACAGAAGAATAGAAAAAACTGGTAATGAGGACATAATGGGTAAATTAAACCACCTCTTCATCAGCATATGGACAGGTTGGGATGTAACTAGGGATGAATGTTTGCACAGCTTATGCTTTTTTCCTTGAATTGTAAACCCATCTGCTTCTCTCCTAAAATTCTCTGAAACAAATTTACAAGTTACAGTGATTTTTATTTTCTCTTTTTTTAGATAAGGGTTAGTGCCCTGAAGTCCTCCAGGTACATGGCTAGGCCAGAAGCATTCAAAGTCTTATTTGAAGAAAGCATTTAGGAAACCCCCAAATAATTCAACTTACCTGGTAGCTGAATTCAAAACATATTTGTGTCTTACTAGTTTAAAAATGCACATGCTATTGCCTGCTTTAATGGCAGTCAGAGCCTGTTACTAACTACAGACCCCACCTGGAGTATTGTGTCCAGTTCTGGAGCCCTCAACACAGGAAGGACATAGAGCTATTGGAGTGGGTCCAGAGGAGGGCCACGAAGATGGTCAAAGGGCTGGAGCAACTGCCCTATGAAGACAGGCTGAAGGAGTTGGGGTTGTTCAGCCTGGAGAAGAGAAGGCTCAGAGGGGACCTCATAGTAACTTATCAGTACCTGAGGGGGTCCTACAGACAGGTAGGGGAAGGAATTTTTAATATGATATCGGATGGAAGGACTAGAAACAATGGATGTGTATTGGAGGGGGGTAGATTTAGACTTGACATAAGAAATTCCTTACAGTGCGGGTGGTGAAGCACTGGAACAGGTTGCCCAGAGAGATTGTGGATGCCCCCTCTCTGGAGGTGTTCAAGACCAGGCTGGACAAGGCACTGAGCAGCCTGATCTAGTGGGGAGGTGTCTCTGCCTATAGCAGGGGGTTGGAACTCGATGATCTTTAAGGTCCCTTCCAACCCAAACTATTCTATGATTCTATGATAAAATTCCAAGTGCCATGCAGGAACTGAATGAATTTCATGACAACAGAAGCAGGTTACTGAGACCATCCACTGCAGGGGTCCTAAGTTTTATCCAAGGATCAGATAGATGCTCCTGAGAATTTTGAAACTTGGGCTCCAGCAACATGGGCAACATTTGAAGGATACTTTCAGAGCAAGCACATTTTTGTCCATGCATAAGCTTCAAATATAACACATAAATGAGTTAGCAGGAATACAGTTCTGTTTAGATTTTTACACTGTCATTTTAAAAGCTATACAAAGGTGTTTGACGATAAGCACATTTTGCAAGAACGCTTTCTAAAGAATATAATTTCAGGGAAGAGACAAACACTTTGTGGGTGAGCAGGGGTAAGACTTCTTCATTGTTTCATGCTATTTATTTGATCTGTAATTTGATTCTGTGTGATTCTACTTCATTAAGACCCAGGTGTATCAAGAATTTTCCCCATTTTATTTCCATTATTTTACTGGGGGATTTAGATTTTGTTGTTTGTCATCATCCCTTACTCCCTATTACAATGATACAGCATTTGTTTTTTTTTTATTACTTCTTTGCCTACCTCCTGAACTACTCAGGACTATTCAAAGTAGATGTTAAAAACACAATAATAGAAGAATGTCTCAACATCTCCAGAAGCTGAAGATCTCAACATCAAATATTACAGTTGAATTTCCTGTAAGTCTTAATATACTTTTAGCAAGATACATTTTACTGTCTTACTACTTCCTATTTTTGTCTCTTTTTCTCTAGAAACAGCTCTCTCCAAGTTTTTATTTCATTGTCACTTTTTTTCCAGTCTGCATCGATTTCAGCTTCTTCTAGAGGTTCATGCAGCAATTAATTTTAGTTTTTAAGGCAGAACAAAACAGTTTCAGCATTTATGTTTTCTTTAAATGTCAGAGTCTTTCACTTCTGTTACTTCGTTTTCCTTGCTGCCTCTCTTTTCTCTGCAAACCCTATTTTGCTGTGGTCTCCCCACCTTTTTCCACTTCCAATAATATTTTCTAAACAGCATTTTTTTCCCCAAAAACCACAGTGACCACTTCTTGATTTTGTAATTTTCTTTTCAGAGGAACCGGACACTGCTGTTCAAAGCCTGCTGCTGGCTATGAATTCTCAGCACTCCCAGTGCTCCTTCCACGCAGAGGGATCCCAGCACATCACTCATTTCCTTAATTCCATTAAGTGGACCTACTCGAATCCAATGCTCTGACTTGACTGTGAGCATTTACTTAATAACAGATTGAATTTGAGTAAACATAGAATCATGGAATAGTTTGGGTTGGAAGGGACCTTAAAGATCATCGAGTTCCAAACCCCTTCCATAGTCAGGGACACATCCCACTAGATCAGGCTGCTCAGTGCCATGTCCAGCCTGGCCTTGAACACCTCCAGAGGGGGCATCCACAACCTCTCTGGGCAACCTGTTCCAGTGTTTCACCACCCTCACTGTAAAGAATTTCTTTGTTATGTCAAGCCTGAATCTAACCCCTTCCAATTTACATCCATTATTTCTGGTCCTCTCATCAGATATCTTATTAAAAAGTCCTACCCCTGCCTTTCTGTAGGACCTCCTCAGGTATTGATAAAGTTACTATAAGGTCCCCCCTGAGCCTTCTCTTCTCCAGGCTGAACAACCCCAACTCCTTCAGCCTGTAATACTTTAATCCTTTACACATTGTTCTCTTTGGTCTCAATGATGTGTTTCTGAAGTGTTTCTTCAGAAAGGCAACTGAATACAAACATCTAACTTCAGGTTTTAAAAACAAGTAACAAGCTGTTCTAATAGAAGACGAGCCAGAGAACAATGTATCAACAAAGACATGCCCAAATACATTAATTAATTCAGTACAGATGATAAAATATGTTTTCAATAATAAGGAACAAGCCTGATACAAATATAGAAAAAGAGGACTGGCAAAATTAATAAAGAAATCGCATTTCCTGAAAAGAGAGGAATCCAAAAAGAGTTGATAAATATGACCACATTTATTAATATTTCAGTAAATATTAGCAGCTGAGACTATGATCAGCTTAGAATGGATGTTGCTCCAGGTGTTTAACAATTCTTCCTGAAAGCTTATAATGACACATATTTGAAGTTTCAAACTTCCACTCAACATGGCATTACTACTTAGACACAATTTTTTTTTAATGAGTAAATACATGTGCGCGGAAATGTTTCTTCAGTGCGTCATCATACAGGGACTGCAAGATGCGTTTTTAAAGCACGTAACTGCAAAAGAGTTGGCATTAAAAAAATGTTTGGAAATTCAGTGCACTGTTTCTCAAAAGTCCCACTCAAAATCACTGTCAACACAGAAAGAATGCATTATTACTGCATGATGTACTCACAGTTATAAAATGAAACCCACCCCTTACATCCCAAAACAAGAGCACTGCTTTGTATCAGTTGCTCTCCGTTACAGCTTCTTGTATCAAGCCCCAAAATGAAAATGAGTCCCAAATCTTCCCTGCTGGGAAGATGATTGCTGACTTTTGTGTAAGGACATCTTAATGGCTGCAAACCCATTTTTTTTTTTCTTTTTAATCCCTACTTCCCTTCAGACACTTTCAATAACTACTGGTGAAAAGAGGAATGATTAATAAGATGGAGGAGGAAGATGGGTAGAAAGCCTATAAGAGCAAGAAAAGAGGAGTAAGAAGGAAACAGCAAAACCAGCGACACATTGTGATCCTCATTACTTCTGACAATGTGAGAGGTAATATTTCTACTCCTTAATACCAAAGAATATTTTACTTAGGAGGCATTTTTTCAAAGAACTTCTACTACTTTTATAAACCCAGAGTGCTTTTCTGTTTATTAGCAATGAGAGGAGAGCTTGTTTAAAATGTGAAGGTTATCACCAATATTCCTGGAGTTGTGAGAAACAAAAGAGGCAGGGACATGCTCAATTAAAAAGGAAGCATGAAAAAAAAAGTCTCCTAAGAAATCAGGCTTGCACCCATTAAAAGAGTAGATGATAACAGAAAAAGAGATGATTTTTAAATGCAAAAGAAGCATTGGCTTCTCTACATTGTATCTGAATGCCTATTAGTCAAGATGTGTGCAGTAATCCTTTCAAGAGTTTATAGAAGACAACTCTTCCAGTCATTTACATCAGTATCACCCTACATCAAGAAAGTAACATTGATACACTGAACAACTTCAGTAATACCCAAATATTAAGTGATGATTGCAGAAAATACATTTCAATGCATTTTTAACAAATGAAACTGAGATTGCAGCACACCAATGAATATGTCTTCATGAACATAAAGCCAAGAAAAGTGCATGTAAACAAAATTAACCTGATCCCTCCACAGAACGCAATACAGCAGACAGAAAGTCATTTTATTAAGGTATTTAGAACCAGAAGTCTCACTCAGCAGGATACCCCACATCCTTACTCGGACTTGCAACTCGTATTTTCTTTTTCAGTTAAATTCCCTTTGTTTTCTTCAGTCTTCAAAAGAATTGAAGGAGCAGAGAAAAAGAATGGGTGATGTTTAACATTTGCCTCTCGAGCAGTCTGCATTATGTTGTTGTCTATGTTTTCATCATTGCTGATGAAGAAGCTTGAAAACACGTCAGCTGCAAGTGCATGCTGCTTTTAAATTTATTTAATAACTCTTCAAGCAACCTGTAAAAAGAAAATAATTACAACTTCATCAGATTCTGAAAAGAGAACAATTACCAAAAGTTTGAGCTATTCTGCCTGTGACTTCAAGCACACCATCTGCTTAAAGATAGGGCCTAAAATTGGATCTACTCAAATATCTGAATATCATAGATATTTAGAAGCATACCAATGTGTCAGGACAATCTGTGGCTGGAGGAGGACTTAGCCACAGAAATCTTATCAAGGTGATAAAATAGTCTTTTATATGGTTTTCGTTCCAGATAAAGAAAACCTTAAGAGAGACACATCTGCAAGACACAGTGGCAGAAGGACTGGTGAAGAGTGTCATAAACTATGTCTATAAGTACAGTCCAGAAATCACCAGATGATGTACCATATAACCAGTATCCCAGATCAAGGTGATGGCTTTTCATGTACAGCTAAATTTTGAATTTCAGTTCTCAGACTCGTCTTTGTAAGGTGTTTTGTTGATTGCTCTGAAGTATCATGGCCAAAAGATCAGAAATGATATGACTGTTCCAGGAGAAATACTAATTCACTGGCAGACCTGTGGTTTTATCTTTCAAAGATAACAAGGTACATGTGAGTTCATTCTCAAGCGTAACAGCAATTCCCATAGATCTACACAGCTGCTGAGAAGTTACTTGGTGCAGTGGATTACTATTTATTATAATCCACAAACTACAGTTTAGGAACAAGGGTCCTGGTGGCTCTGTTGTAGGACCTAATTGTTGTAGGAGCTAAGTTTTACAGTCCTCCTTGTGTGTTTTATTTTCCCTGGATTCTATGTAAGGATGTGGCCACTCAACATTTTGCTCAGTTTCAAAAACCAGCTGGGCAGGGCACATGTGTATCACCCCAACATTTTGACAAGCTGTGATTATTGAACAGCCAGCATCAGAAGAAATTATACTGCATGTATACCCAACACAAGAACAACAATTTGAACCACAAAATCCGTACTGCTTCCTCAGCATGTCCTTTGGAAGATGACTTACAGCCACACTCATCATTTCAGTATCATAGTAATGAGTATGAATGAACAGAAATTAGCAGCTCTAAATCAGTTCACAAATGTGTGTTATGGGGGTAGGAACTTGATGATCTTTAAGGTCCCTTCCAACCCAAACTATTCTATGATTTTACATGAATATGTAAACTATGCACTGCCTGTAATGATGACATTTATGGGTTAATGACTTAGAAAAAGGAACATGGTCTAGGGCTCACAACTCTGAGGCAGATGTAAAAATGACAGAGTTCTCAATTCTCATCTGTCCCATGAAGTTCAAATGCTTGTGAATAAGAGAAAAAAACCCCAAAACTTACAGGTGTTTTGGAAAGTCTGAGTTGAAAGAACTCTCCTTACTGAAAATTGATTCCTATCTTTAATAAAGCATAAGAACTAAGTAAGTCTTGAGACTTCTTGTGGCTAGTGAGGAGAAGGTTTGAATAGACAGAAGACACCTGGATGAAGGCAAAGTCTGCAGACCAAGGGCTGCAGTCTCTTCATGAGTCCACAAAATATTTTAAATCCCGACTGTTAATGCAAACTGGTTTGATGCAGTTCAGCTCCTGAAAGTACCATAATAACAATCTCAAACTCAAAATATCTATATTTACGCTAGTAAACTCATTACAAAACACCTCTAATTTTCATAGAATCATAGAATGGTTTGTGTTGGAAATGATTTTAAATGATCTAGTTCCAACCCCCCTGCCATGGGCAAGGACATCTCCCACTCAACCAGGTTGCTCCTCATCCAGCCTGGTCTTAAACACTCCCAGGGAAGGGGACATCCGTAATTTCTCTGGGCAACCTGCTCCAGTGTCTCACCACCCTCACAGTAAAAACCTTTTTTCTTACCTCCAGCCTAAATCCACCCTCTTCTAATTTGCATCCATTAGTCTGCCATCCTATACCCAATTAAAACGTCCTACCCCCAGCCTTTCTGCAGCCCCCTTCATAAGCTACTATGAAGTCCCCCCTGAGCCTTTTCTTCTCCAGGCTGCACAACCCTAACTCCTTCAGCCTGTCCTCATAAGGGAGATACTCCAGCATTTTGTCATGCTACTCTTTATTAAGGCATGCTTGTTAAACAGATTACCAAATATTATGTAGCAGTAGCAGCAAAATATCTTGGTTGTCAAAGGCTGGGGAAGGAGGAACCCTCTTGTACCAAAGTTTTGATACATGAGAAAAAAACCAATGGTCCCAAGAGATCAGGAAGGAGGCAAGAAGGTGCTTTATACTTACTTTTTGTCAGTTCCACTTGAGAGCTGGGGCAGGGCTTCCAAAGCTTGCTTAAAGCTTGTGCTGCAATTTAAACAAAAATATTCCACTGGTACATGTCTCAGCATTCACAGTTTCACTCTATAAATTACATGAATTGACACTACATTTCTTATTTCAATAAATTAACAAAATACTGACTTAACATCTGACACTCCCGTACAAATTGAACATAGGTTCAAGTAAGTCTCTTGACACTCCTCATGGGTTGTGTAACAGACATCAACAGGAAATGTTAAATCAGCACCTGCTTTAAGACTGGGCTTGACATGCTGGACTCTTCAAGAATTAGATAGTTACCACCCTGCCTTCTGACCCAAACCAAATGATCATCAAAGTATAAAGCACAGGTAAAAACATTTATTTTGTATTTCTGTGCTCATAGGCAGGTCACTGCATTCTCCCCTACAGAAGGAGGCCTACAGAGGGAATGACAGTAGGTTTGCATTGAGGCAATGATAGAATAATTAAGGTTGGAAGAGACCACTGGAGTTCTTAAGGCCTAACCTCCCTCTACAAGTAGTGTTAATTTTGACCTTAGAGGGGGTTTCTTAGAGCACTATCTAGTTCTGAGTAACTCCAAAGATGGGGTTTCTATCCCTCTCCATGTAACAGATGTGTTGGAACAGAAATTCAAGGCATGATACAAGATCTGATGCAAAGATGCAAAGAATCTTGTCTTCAAAAGGTTAATGTGCTAATCCATGGAACTACCACTAGTGACAAGTCCAAAAATAAAAAGATCCAGCTGTCAGGTTTCACTGTGTGCTTTGTCTCTATGATGATTAGAGACAACATCACCTCCACTTTACCCAATTTGAGCCACTGCTAAGTAGTTTTCATCCAGAGGTCTTCATCACTATCAGACACTCAGAGTAGGGAAGCAAGTAATTTGAAATGGAATGTAGTAAAACCACTGGAAACCCTCTGTGACATCATGTAGACACATTAGGGCCACAAGCTCTCCAATCTCTACTACAAAAGGTTGATCTGGTCAGATGACCAAACTGCCTGGAACATGAAATGGTGATCTTAACCAAAGTGTAAGTAATTAAAATAAGAAATGAACCTGTACGAAGATAAACCCAAGCATGATCAACTGGAAATTTCAATCAAACAACTTTACTCAAAAGTGCTGACAGCTATCACAGTTTGGTTTTATGTACTTGACTGCATCAACTACTGCTGCTGCTAGTGCTTTTCTTTCTTCCTTTATATTGACATGAATCTGCTTCACACTATTTATTTTCAGTTGTGCACCTCACTGAGAAATGATAAATTGCTGAAAGCCTTTTGAGGGTTTTCATTCTAAGAGATGGCATGAAGCTGAATTCACTTTTAGATTAGGTGTATGGAAAAAGAGTAGTGTATTGTTCAAGCTTGTGAACTGCCCTAATTTGTCATATTCCTAAAAAGGGGATCCTGCCAGTGACCAGTTCTGTAGCGTCTCTGATGTGCCTGACAGGTTCTTTGCCATGTCCTTTATGACATTACCATGAAAAACTGGATAAAATTCAGTGAAATCTGGTTTTAGCACCATCTCTCTGCAGCTGAGCTGCCATTAACCACCTGTACATTTTGGTGTTTTTTAAGTGGCAGATACTATTTTTTGTCTAAAAATGCAAGTAATCCCCTCTCCCCCCGCCAAAGAAATTACTTTCTTTAAACTGATAAAAGATTGATAATAATCTGTGTTTTTTTTAATATATATTTACTTAGTGTATCATGCAAAATCTCTTAATCTTTACTTTACATTATGTACTTTAGCACTTTAACCAAGGATTCCATCACATTGAAAAAACAAACACTACAGCACAGCTTACTTGCTTTCAGGTGTTAGGTATATGGCCACAGTATCTCTCAGGGCACAGATTTCAAGCCTTGCCTGGAGAGAGAAATACAAATATTCAAAAACCAACACAATGTCCTTTCATCAAACAAATACCAGTACCCTGAAGTTTCACCTGTTTTTGAGGCAAATATTATGCACCCTGCAGTTATGAGCAGCTTTGCCTTTTAACAGTTTGCTTCCTGTAGTTTTTGTTGCTGCTCTGCTATGTTTGCATGAACACTACACTGCAGTTTTAACACTGGTTTATTTTTATTTTTCCAGTAATTTTTTTTTTGATGACAAGCCTAAGGGAGTTTTTACTGACATTTCAAACATGTATCATTATTTGTACCTAATAAAATACAGGTAACCTTATACCCACTGAAACACAAAGACCATACTAAAACATAATCAAACCTAAGAACCAGTGTCCCAAAGGGGGTATTCATCCAGAAATCTAAAATAAGTTGCACATTAATTCTTTTTTATCTTCTTGCTTTTACTGCTACAATAAATACAGAGATAATACTCCTCTCTCTGTTATTCCATTTTCTAGGCTCAGATATTTGACAGTACACAGTATTTAGGTACCTGTAAAGCTCCATTCTTGCTGAAGGATGAAACACACTGCATCAGTCGACTCAGTTCTTCTGAAACTGCTTCTACCACTCTTGACATCACCCGAGGAACTAAGTCTTTGGAAATGGTAAACACCTATAAAAGAAGAGACATAATGGATATCTTTGCAGAAATATTTCCTATAGTAACATTTCAGTAAAAAGCACCAAATGCTTTGGGCTGGAAGGATGGCTTTGCTTTTATGGATGAAAAAATTCAAAAGTAACTGGAATATAGATCATTTTTCATGGTGCTTGCCCTGCACTTTTACCTACCACTTCTGTTCATTGCAATGTTAGCTATGTGATAATGACAACTTTCTTGCAATGCCTAAAAACAGTGAGACTTCAAAACACATGCTCTCTACTGATGGATGCAGCTAGTCATGGTGTTGTATACAGGCTTCTACTCTGTAGGTAGCACCTTCACACACAGCACAATTATTTAATCCAGGATTATGTGATGACCACCTAAGTACATTTTTTACTCATGATTTTTTTTCTATTTCTCTAGAATCCTTTGTATTTGACCACTATCAAACAGCTAGTGTCTATGACAGACAAGCCTTCGAAAGGGTTTAAGATTATGGTAGTGTAACAGATTTTCATTTAGATTCTCCCATTACTGTAATTTATCAGTTTGCTGATAAAACCATTGTAATTTACTGTTTTTTCCATGCATCAAGATGATCTTTTTGAATTCTTGTTTGTATAACTTTTTAAAGTGATATTTGGACTCTCCATTTGAGGTTCAGAATAGCAATAGCAGCACAATGGGAACACTAAATAGTACATTAGATTCTACACCTTGAAGAAAAACATGAAGAAACCAATCTTGCTCAAAGGGAGCTTTAAGGAAGTGAGAAACTGTTGGTGAATCAAAAAAGAAGAAAATATGATTTTTCTACACAGAATTGAGAAAAAAGCATAAACGAAGAGGTTGGAATGTAGGAGGAAGTGAGATTATAGGTTAGATAGACCAAACTCGTGCCAAATCTTACAGGTGATGATGAAGTTGCACTAAAATTACTCAGGTCTGGGAGAGAATTTGACACAAGGAACTGAAGATGATGTGACTGGAGGTCTCAACAGGAAAATGTACTGCACAGAGTTCTTAAACAATTCTCCTGATTTCTGCTTTAAAATGATCTAAAAAATTAAGCAGAGGAATGATTTTTTCAGCTCTGCTTTACGTGGAGTTTAGCTCTCATGTCTCACAAGGAAATGTGGTATCTGATAGAAGATACTCATAATGTGTGTGTAAAAGTAAATTAAGGAGGAAAAAATAACACAAGATCCTTACACATTTTTCAGTGACTTAAGCAATAAATTACATATCAGGGATCCCATAAAGCTGAATGTTCCAGAAGACAGGTCTGGACCCTGCACTAGGCACACTGATCACAAGTATTTCAGCTATCAGCTATTACCACTGCTACTTCAAACAAACAACCTGTTAAGAACTCAAAAGCTAAGTTTGTTACATATATAGCTACACGGTAAGAAAAAAAAGAGGCCAACAAAACAACAAAAAGAACAGTAACAGTTTGGGAAAGGGTCATCTTACTCAGCAGCAAATATTACTGAGCAATTTGACACAAACATACCAGGAGCACACCCCAAAATATTCTACTGAGAAGAGAATGTTTGTGCCCACAGTGAGCACTCTTGAAGTTACTACATGGAATCCAGGAAAAAAAAATTCTCAGCAAGGGTGAATCATCATAAATTTGAAATAGGAAGTTCTTCCTTTGATTTCAGTTTAATTTGGATTCAAAGGTAGAGAAACAACTTTCATTCCACTTCAGTACATGCTTGCTGTTCAGCTGAGGGTTAATTTTTGCTGTTTCAAACTACAGAAACTTGCAGCCTTGCTAGCTAAACTTAAATCTGACCCAGCTTACAGAATTTCCACCAGAAAACAGTGGAAATAGGGTTTCGTCTTGACACACATTTTCATATGTCTGTAATATTTCACATCTAGAAATTTATGAGGCAACAATATTTGGGCCAAAGTTAGTATCGGTCTCAATGAAGTCAGCAAGGAAGTGAACTTTTCTGCTGTAGCAATTTAACGACTAGGCATGTTTACAGGATTAGCTCACAAATGCCTTTGACTGTTTTAAAACAAAACCTCTCATTTTCATTCTTATTAATTTCCACTACAATGAAAAACAACATTACAAATGAAATTCATGGGAGTATATATATTTTTGCTGCTGCTTATCTCCACATTTGGAAGCAACTGTTAAAATCCGCAACGCTTTGGTGACAAAAGCTCTAAATAAAGAGTGAAATTGAATTAAAAATATTGCAATTGAAATTCAAAGATTCTGAAAAACATTTAAATGTACATGAACTTTTGTAATTCAAGTTGGAATAAAATAAGCAAAGCCTCACAGGAGTCTCATCACATTTTAAGTAGATAAAAAAGGTAGAGAAGCTATACTTGTGGTATTTAATAAGGTAAGAGTGACATTGCTACCAATACTTGGACCAGAAGCAATAGTGATCTGGCAAAACTTAATAATTAAAAGGAAGGAATAGACAAACACAGAATAGAAGCTGTAATTTAAAGGACTACAGAAAATTCCTGTATATGATCACAAAAGCCCAAATAACTGCAGATCTACATGCACATAATTTTATTATTAATACTTTAATTTTAATATGCACTCCCTATCACAAAATACTAACCTAAGTATTTCAAGCACAGTTTGTGCTGTACAGAGACTATAAAATTTTGATTTTAGGTTTAGACTTTTTATCTTACATACAGAAATGATGTAAATTTCCTTTTCACTCCAAGTCACACATACCAAACATTTCTTCCAAAGCAAAGCACATTTTAGTATGTTGTGGAAAATAAAGTTAATCAGAGAAAGTGAGGATCATATCTATATGTATATATGTGTATCTATATATTTAATCTGCACCAAAAGGGAAGAACTGAGCTTTAGATTTTGGCTTTGCTCTTCATCAAATAGTGGAAAAAAAATAGGTGTAATGGAGAGTTATTGAGGACAAACAGGAACTGTTCATCTTCTCCTGCTAAACCAAACCCAAAGCACTTACATCTGTAATGAAGACATTTCAACAGAGGTACAGTTTTCAGGGAAAGCCAGGATTCACCAAGCAAAGTACATTGAAATTATTAATATAAGCATGAAACTATGTGAAGTTTTTCCTCACCTCTGCATGCACAGCAATGATATTCACTAATGCCTCTTTCAAATAGTTTCTGACACCTGAAACAAAACAAATGGGATAATTACTTTCATTCTCTGTCTCAACAAAGCCATAATATTCTACTGTTTGATACTGTACTTTTTCTTTTCATTCTTTCACTAACACTTTTACAATCAGAGGCAGAAAGTTCCATTGCCACACCACCAGTGTATTTCCTTTTTCAAATCAAATGGGGAAAGTCACATTTCCTTACAGAAAAAGGTTAAAAAAGCCAGCAAGTTCCTGTTTCAGTGTTGCTCCTCTCTGGCAACTCAATTTAATAAAAATACAGCATCATTAGAAATAAATTCAGGATCTCTTGCTAGAATACACATAGCATGCCACACAATGCACCACAGCTTGCTAAGTTTGAAGAAGCAGAAGATAAGTGATTTTGTACAACATCCTGCAAGATGATCTTACTGCTTTATTAGCTTCTCTAACTGTAAACTATTAGTATACATAGGATCATCGAGGACTCTTGTTTCTCTGAAAGCAGTTCAGAAGACATTACTCATGGCAGCTTATAGGAGATGTAGACATGTCCTCTTGAGGAGGGGGAAGAAGTCAAATAAACATTTTATTTATCAAGTATATGAAATGCTTATCAATTTCCACTGCAAAGGAAATGCTAAGCAGAAGGACAACCAGAAGGGTATATGCTTTAAGTTAGATAGCACAACCTTTTAGTACCTTATGCTGGTGTAATTCTGGAGTAGCTTCCCTAATGGGGACTGTCACTGGCTAAGATATAAAATAGGCAAATATCTAACACAGCCTGAAAGTGCTCTTTGGCACTTGAGTTTGTAGGAAAGCATTTAACTCATTGAAGTTCACAGATACATTGTAAGTGCAGCACAACCTAAAGAGAGAGGGCAACCCATCCACATAAGCCAGCTTCTGATTTCAATTAGTCCAGCATGAATCAGAGAAAGTGCAATAACCCCATCGTTCTTTCCAGTGTATTCAATTGCCAGTAAAAGATCAGAATCATGCACAAAGACTGGTGAGCCCACACAGCTCAGACAGATCATGGTGCAATTAAGGCTGCTGTTATATAAATTACAAATTGAACCTTTAATCAGTTCATCTCACTTGCTCCCTTCCTCAGATAACACTGACAAAGCAAACTTAATCCTGCTGTGAAAAAGAGCTCTAAAAGGAATTACCCTGGATCATCAAAATTAGTTATTCTATGGAAGAACAGAGAAGTGCATCACAACTGCCATCTCAGTTGTGCTTGTTTTTTTAACCACTGGTCCCACATCTGACCTCACGATCTGAAAAAAGGAGAGGTTTGCTTTTTTCCTACTTAGACAATTGTGGACAAGCATTTTGTAGGAGTAGGGTGAAAGGATGATAGGACTCTCACTTGCATCAGTCACAAACAATTTCTTTGCCTGTGTCTACACTGTGCAATGTCATGCAAGCCTGGAATTTACATTGGAGAGTGCATCTTGGAGGGATCCACAGGTCTCCCCCCTGTGGGAAGTCAGGGTGCTCAGGGGAAAGCAGAGGGAGACAGGTGGAACAGTGACCCCTGTTCAAACATGCAATCAGGATGTAGCTAAGTTCTGCACCCAGGGCTGCACATCAAAACAGCCTCTGTTTCAAAAATTCACAGCAAAGAGGTAAGTGTCCAAGACACTATTTGTCTCACTAAAAGCAATCTGGATGCTGAACATACAGAAGATTCAAGACCTCTTTGGAAGGAATGTTCTGTTTTCACTCTACAAGAGATGCAAATAACTGAAAACGGTACAGAAAAATACAAGCCTTTCTTTCTCCACATATTCCAAAACATCTCTAATACCTATTCTCACTATCTTTATTCTTTTCCTTGAAAAATCTCAGTCACACTTTCCATTTACACTAAGCTAACAACAAGTCAAACAGCATCTATACTAGTTGCAAGTTTATACTTTCTTGTTTTGAAAGAAAAGAATGGAGAAAGGAATAGCAGAAATTTTATGCAAGTGACTTTTTTCCTCCTCCTCTATAACCTGCAAAACAAAGTACACACCAGTACTTGAACCACACCAAAGGATCACAAGCTGTGGGAGGTGTCTGCCCATGGCAGAAGGGTTGGAAGTAGATCTTTAAGGTCCCTTCTAACCCAAAACATTCTATTATTTTATGAAATGCAACACTCCCTTTATCCTCTTTTACCGTTTTCCATCTTACACTTTGCTTTACCACAGTTTAAATTCTCTGCACACTTCATATTGCAGAGAACAAATTTATATCATGCCCCACAAGCAAATGCAACCTGACCAGGAGCTGAATAGTGGTATGCAAATCTCATCAAGAGGTACAGGGTGAATTCAGGAGTTGGTTTGCAGTTAACCTCAGGGTGCAAAGTATTGATTTTGGTCTGCAAATCTATGTGGCATCCAGCTTTAGGCTGCCTACTGGCCTCATCTTGTGACAGGAGGATCTTTCATGTGGAAATTGTGTTTTAACTTTTGCAAAAATGTGGTGCAGGATCAAGACTTTGACAGTCTCATTAGTCAATCAAAATTTCATTCATGAACTAAACAACATTTCTTTGCCCTGTTTGCTCTCTAAGGAAGCATTTGAAACTCTGGTACAGCTGGGGAGCAGTAATTCAGATAGTGGGGTGCAATGTCAATGGAGGGGGCCAGTATGTGTCCTGCAGAGAGAAGGCCAGCTGGCTGAGCTGGGAAGAAGTGCTATATAGGAGGTGAGTGAAAAGTAGGAATGTGTAAGGACCCTAATGGGTGGGCTGTGTGAGAGGGTGGTGTGATTTCAAGGAAGAATCCTCATTTCCACTCATCCCACCTAAGCACCTGACGCATGCGCTCATGGAACTTGGCTCAGGATAGAAGCTGCTAATTCTGGCTTCTGCTGCTGCTGACAGCACCCAAATTCAGCAACTCTAGACTGTGGTAGTAGAAGTTGCCTATCAGTCATGCCTGTGGAAGCAATCCATAATATATTTCTTAGAGAATAAGTCCCTGAGTTACCATGACCAGGTACCATGAATTTCTACAAGCACAAAATATTTGTCAGCAACTTTAGCACCAGGTGTTAAATACCACTGTCTGGTGGTGCACAGCTCAGATAGAAAATGACTGCTTATGTCTGCTAATTGAAGAATTCAGGATGAAACGACTAAACTGAATTTGTACTGAATGGTACAAACAAAGTGACAATCGCTTTATATTGCATATTACAAATCCAATAACATTTTAAACTTAGCTTTAGTGGAGTGGCAGAAACATTTTATCTTGCATCATTGTGCCATGTACAAGGAGAAATGAGTTAATCGAGAGCTTAAAGGAGATTACTTTTTGCAATACCAGGAGTAGGAATTAGGTGGAGCTGACCTTTTATAACAGGTCTGGTCCAACCCTGAGGATCGGGGGGCCTGGCACAAGCTCAAGTATTTCCTTAGTTTTTTGGACAGGGTTTGCAGTTTAGGAGCAGATAATTCAGCACATTTTGGGCAAAGCTATGCAGTTTAGAGAGAGTGCATGTATTTTAAGTTGAAGTTGCCTTAACTGCAGTATCCAATATTGTAAAAGATCTTGTCTTGGTATGAGAAGCAAACCAAAGAGAGAAAGAAAGCGCAATGCGCTCAAAAAATGCCAGTAAGTGGAATCAGCCAAGGACAGGAGGGAGAAGTAGCTAATCCACAGAACAATGCTGGCAAAAGAAAGAGAGGTATAAATGAATTGACCATCAGTAAGCTTAGATGAGAAATCAAACGTAACCACATAACAGGTTTGCTCCGACTATGCTATTAAATTTGCAGTGTTTTGACAACTACTGCTGTCAGTGAGTCAATTTCCTAACATGAATGGAGCATAAGTAAAAAGAGCATTTCCCCTCAGCCCTTCTTTTTGTCTTATTTGCAAAGGATTTTCATTTTTGCACGTAGAGACAAAGCCAAACATATCTGAATGTCAGGACCTGCAGGCATAGTTAATAACAGTACTGTATTTTGAAAGATTACAATTTAAAAAAAATATCCAATTGCTGATTTATATCACTGCACTGTTTGTGGCAGGCTTTGTTGAAGCAAAGTATTTCTGGAGTATGATTCACTAGGAATACAAGCAGTGGCATCCAACTGTGAATTTGTTGTGAAATTCGTTTCAAAATGAAAAAATTCTGTCCAGAAGAGAATTTTTGTGCAGCTTTCTCTAGGACTCTTCAGCAGCCCACGCAATTACAGTTTTTGGGAGACCATGCTGCCAGTCCTATTATACAGCACTGAAAGCTAATGCAGCATATAACTGTAGGTTGCAGCTATAAGGCTAATCAAGTGAAACATAACATTCTTAAGTCGAAAATACCTCTTATTTAGTATATTGAAGCACAAATACAATGCCTTTCCATAGCTTCTGACAGAAATGTGTTAAAGAAAGTCTCAACAAGTCCTTGCAGTTTCTCTCAGGAAAATGTTATTATTCTGTTACAGAATAAATGCATTCCACTCCCACTCCATTCTTAACACCAAAGACTCCGACTTACTGGAATTCTATCTACAACTAACAAAGCCCTAGTACTGCTCTGAAGGAAAATGTATGGGAATACTTAAGACATAAAAATGAAAGACAGTTTCAGCCATCAACTGTCACAATGACAGAAACATTAAAATAGCACCTTCCAGTTTTTGGTATTCCGAAGTACTTTTTACTAGTGAAACATTTAATGGATTATCCATTAATTTAAATTCTACTTTATATCACCCATTCATTGTTTTTATTAATTAAATCTGTCATAAAGTCTACGTTTGCAAGCTATTACTGCAAAGCTGCAGCTAGGATAACTGCATGAACTATGGGAAAAGCAGAAGGGAAAAAGATATGTGGTTCTGAGGGGTAACAGAAACTAAACTTCTAGCCTGCCAATGCAGGAGTCATCCCGCAGATCTTCAGATGGTGTAGTGCAACCAGTTGTCCCACATGAAGTTCTCAGAGCTATGTTTCCCCCAAGTACTTAGATGACAGCATTCTACTATGAAACCTCCAAAGTGACTGAATAAGCATGCAAGATCTGGAACTGCAACACCATCTGTGTAATTTTAAGACACAAAGGAGGTACAAAAACTTGCACGCACAATAAGAGCAAAAAGCTGCACTTGTGGTAAAACTGAACTCCTCAGGATGCTTTTTCTGTGACAGAAGCCAAGGCAGGTCTTCAAAAGTTCCCAGTCCTTCTAGAGTAATTTGTTATATATATACAGAGGATATGAGTGTCAAACATTTTTACATCTTCCACAGACAGAAGAGTTCAAAGAATGAACTGAAGTTGAGCTGGGACAAGTGAAACACAGAGGAAATTTTAACACAGGCAGGTTGGGTTCAACATACTTTAACTCTTGTGGGATTGGAACTTCACTTGAGATGGATGGCTGGGAAGTCAACCTTGCTACCATTTCTCAATGAGCAAGTCACTGAGCTTGCATGCAAAGAGGAGGGGAGGATAAAAGCACATAACCGTTCAGAAAAAGCAGGTGGTGACAGCAGGTACCTCTGCTCATCACCAATAAGCCTCACCAATCATGAGAATGACATGCTATAACGGGTCAAGGGAAAAAAAGTTCTGAGGTAGATTCATAGTTGAAGAAAAGTAAGGCAAGAATAGTAAAAGCTGCTGCTCTTCTATGAAGGAGTTAAAAAACCCATCCACTGCAATTTCTACAGTTTGACAGCTGTCACTCAATTCTGGGTGTATTTTTGAAAAACAGTGGAGGAGAAGGTTTCATGAAAGATGAACGAGTGGTCCACAGCACGTTAACTAAGCCACCAGTCCTCTTTCAATACTGAGTTGACTGGCTTATTAGAAATCTGAGCTCTAAGGGCCTGAAACAAAAATGAGCCTTGGGTAGGCACAGAGCCATCAATTTAGGAAACAACAGAGAGCATTCTGGCCTCTGTAGGAGGTCAGTACTTGCATGGACAAGTAACTACTGCTGGTGGTAGCAATGTTTCTTAGCGCCTCAGAAAAGTACAGCAAATTTGTTGGCCGTGAGGCTTGAACATGACTTGTCAGAGCTTGGAAAACTGATGCCTGGGAGTATGAAATTTCAAATTTTCAAGCCCATCCAATGGTATGTGATATTTTTACAATTTATTGTTCTGTTTGGCGAGTTTTGCCTGTAACAGCTAATCAGTTTGAAAACTTTTTCTGACTCATTGCTTTTTAATAAAAACTTTCCTCAAAAGTAACAACAAACAGAATGCAGTGATCTTTAGAGACAACTATTTTTCATACCTAGCTGCACAGCACTCGACTGTTCCTGCACGTTTTGCTTATGCTGAGAGAGAATTTAGGAAGAACCTGTGAAGAACGATAAGTGGAAAAAAGATATGATTCCATCTGCCCTGTTCTAAGGAAGACCCCAGCTTTTAAAAATATTTTATATATATTCTTTGCAATTACGTTAAACCCTATGGCCGAATTTCACTGAATCCATACTGGAAATGCTCATCTCCAAGTGTCAGATACATAGTGCCAAACTTTACAGCAAGACACACACAAAAATGTTTTAAACTTTATGTCAGCTAAGCTCATGTAGCTCTTTTTTTTAATCTGCTATATGAAACTGCTGGAAAAAAACCTGCAAACATCTACTTCAAGTCGTTAATCAGTGCTCTCTAGTGCACATTAAAAAAGAAACTAATGAATGGTATCCACAAAATCATGTAACTTCTTCAAACAGCTTGATTTTAACTGTTAAATTTCCTCTAGGTTTGGCAGCACTGCAGCTAAGCAACAGCAATATTTAACAACTGTGTTAACTACAATGACTCAGGCACAACTTTCAGTGTGGTCAGGGTGATCTTTGACTCCATGAAACTCATGTTACAAACCCAGTATTATGGGCCAGCAGGATGTCCTGTGAGATGGCAGTCCATCACTTGTGTTCCTGCAGATCCTGGGAAAGCAGACTGTGCTAGAAGGTAGACAAGCAAGCACCTCCCTGCTCTGTGGTGCCTACTCAGGAATTACACTATTGAATAAATGCCTCCTGACAAGAGAAGTTGCCCAGATGCTTTACACATACTACAGAATTTCACTTTCCAACCAAACCTAAACCATAACTTCCGACTAAAATCAAGCAACCTCTTTTTGAAAACTAAAACAACACAAACAGGCAAGACAGAATGGGTTGGGAGGAGAAAGAGGCAGAAAAAAGTGAAATGCTGTCTGAGGTTGCAGTGGGTCAGCAAAGTAATCAGCACTGCTTGCATGCAGAAGTTGTTAGAAAAAATTAGGAAAAAAAATTTGTGCAAACATACTTTGATATACAGATTTTACATTAAGAGATCTACAGAATAGATCCCATACTTATGGGTGACTGTTTGACAACCTCCAGAGTGTGACAAAACTCCATCAGTCAATTACCTTAATCCCAAGACATGAACATGGGGCAGCACAGACTAAATGGGAAAATTAAAATGCACATCCAAATATTTTCATTTTTTGTACGTGACATTGCAAATAAATGTGAATTAAAATACCCCTTATGTGTAAAATATTTCAGAGATTCAAGCTACAGAACTATGAAGCACCTGAAGGAAAAAAATATTTTGCACTGTGTTGGAATTGTGAAACTATTCAGAATAATTTTTTTTATTGACTCTTTTGCAGCACTTGGATTAGTTAAAAAAAAAAAAATTATACAAGCAATTTGGATTTAGAAGTGCCCAGAATGAAATAAAAGAAGAAGTCTGCACCTGCTACTCATGAGAAGCAAGAGCAAGCCTGAAGTTATGTGCATTTAGTCAAGATGTTCACCCTCAAAACTATCTAGAAATCTAACATTTACATCAAGGAAAATTTAATGGGACTGACAGTCTATTTAATTCAAAAGTAGGTATTAAGAAAAATAACTTAAGATTCCATTATAAATTAAAGCACTGCGTGTTTCTTGAACAATAAACTGTACTTGTCTCACTAGAAAGTGTGTTAAATTATTTAATGCTTCTAAAAACTAATTTTAAAAGCAAGGTACTATTTGCAATTACTATAATGAGTGCAGTATCTCCTTTAGAATAGTAGTATTTTCATTTCCAAGAAGGCTATACCTTTCAAGATAAGTAAGTGGCCAGAATGAAATAAAAGAAGTCTGCACCTGCTACTCATGAGAAGCAGGTGGAATAGACAGAAACCTAACTGGTTTGCAGACATGATCCTCTAAGGACCTACAGCCTGGGTACATGCTATTTTACTGAAGTGCCCCCACCCACACAGTGATATCATCTAACCTGACACCTCACTGATGTTTTAAGAAAAGAATAAAAAAAAGAAAAAAAGATGTAGAGATGTGGCTTGGAATTTCCCCATGGACATAACAAAGCAGCTACCTCTATTCTTCACAACAACAAGAAGGTCTCTCCCTTCAAACATGGTCAATAGGAAACCAGTACAAAAACTACCAGTAGCCTGTTTTCTATTATTAAGGAAGCTAGATAAACCTGTTTTTTTCAGTTTCTAATTACTGAAAATGTATTTCCTCTCATACTTCATTGTTTGCCCTGGATAAAAACATTTTTAGAAAACTGTCTGTAGCATAGTAGGAGCTGAACACTTGTATCTGGCAGTAGCTTTGAAAACAGAACAACTTAAATAGTTCATAACCTTTAACAGCACTTTCTGCTGCTTTATTTATTCATTACATTCCCCCCTGGTTTTGACTCACAAATCCTTTTGAAACTGATTTTAAACAAAGCTAATAATTAGTATCCATCAAAACTCAATTAACAAGCATTGCAAAGAATGGCTTTCATTTAGTTATTGTTTCTATTTTGTCCAAAGGAAAAAAGACAAACACTACTTCTTAGAGAATTAAAATGGACATCATCATATTTACTAAATTCCTGACTTCATAGTAGGTTTTATGAAGTTTGCTACCTCCAAATAAGATTACACATATTTTGAAAAATATGTTTATAATATATTAACAAATAAATACAACTCCACATAAAACAAAGGATAAAGCTGGAGGTAAGCAATTACTTTAAACTAATTTAGAATTGAAGATGCAATTACAGTATCTGAAGACTTTTATGGATTCATGAGATACTCCTGAACCAAGTGAAATATCATACAATTGCTCAAATGTTATCAAAGCAGAAAACCCCACATCTCTTACAGACAGTGACTCCAGAACCTTGTTACAATTTAATGAAGAATGTAAAATTTTTCTCTAGGCCACTTCCTGCCGTTGCTGGAAACATTCCCTCCTTCAAGTGGAGATGGATTTCAAGGTACTGTACTTGGTGTTGTTTTGAGACTGCATTCAGAAGAAAATGTGAACGTGTGGGCAAACTGGAAACTCTCTGGAGAGATTACCCACTTATTTAACCACATTTCCTGTTTTTTAACCCATTTGTCCTAAGTCAGTCCTTAGACTACTGACAAAAATAGATACAAGTGTGCTATAAATAGTTCATTAGCAGGTCTTTCTTGGTAAAACTGAAAATGTTTTGATAAATCTATTGTTCTTACTAGCTCCATACTAATTAAACTGAATCAGATGTTTCCTTGAAATTCTCCTCTGGTAATTATAAACACACAGAGTGTTAGGAATCTGAGAAAAATTTGTACAAGATAACAGTGACCTGAAAAATAACTGAAATTTAATGAAGAGATTACTGGTAATCTGTATGGGAAAGTGCTTTTACAAAGAGCAGTTCTGAAGCACGGAAGAACAGAAACCTGATCGGTGAGTGAGAACCTTGCTAAATTTTTTGAGACTTGAAGGTCAGAGCGACACATCTTTGCTCTTATTTTCAGCCATGATACTACGTTGATGTAACACAGTTAATGTCACTTGAAGGATGTTATTTGTCATTTTTGAACTATTTGATTCAAGAAATAGAAATTACGTCATCGTGTTCAAAGAACCTGCAAGTTTCTGTGTTTCAGCTGCCTTGGTGTTGCAAGACTTTAAAAGACTGCCAATACTGAGTGACTGATACCTTTGTAGATTGAAGCTCATGTTCAAGAGACTAATACTGGTTCGGGACACTTGTGCCCTATGATGTCTTGAAAGGAAGAAGGTGCTGAGATGGTTCTGAACTTTTTCCTACTTCATCTGTCCTTCCAGAAGGATCTGAGGGAAAGCTGAAAGCATCTGTGATCCAGAAACTTGCTGCTTTCTCATCCCTACCACACAGACTAAAAATCCACTGCTTCTTGGGATGGAATATAATCTAGTTTATCATCAAGAAGAGGAAGATCAACAGCTGCAAAGGCCAAAGATTACAACAAGAAAGCAAAGCGCAAAAAGACGTTTACTAGCACCTAATACTTAAAAGATGTGCAAGAAGCTGAAGGATAATTTTACATGTATGCATTGTATCAGAAGAGTTTTGTTAGGAGATGATTTACTTGTTTCTTCCATCAAATACAGTAACATAAATGGTAAAGGGCTTTTTACCAACTCAAACCTGAAGGTCATAGCAAAGGATGTTGCATGCTGTACTGAGAACTGAACCATAGAGAATTACCTGAATTGTTGCAGAATAAGCTAAATTTCAAACTGGTAACAAGAAGCATAAATGGCAAAAGGAAAAAAAAAGGCAAACCCCAAAACCTTCTTAATCAATCAAAAAGTTTATGAACTAAGGTAAAAAATGAACCTACTTCAGAGATTATGATGTGTCAATGGGCCTGAGCTGAGACAATACTTGAGATTGAAGTTATTCTATCTGTTGCTGTCACTGAAGTATTCAGCATGTTACCTGGCACAGTTAGAGGCATTAAATCAATGATCTACACCCAAAGTTGCCTCATTAACATGTAGTTGTAATCCATGAGTGCAAAACTAAGACAGAACAGGAATACAAATGCTTCACAGCCAACTCTGTGCTGCCCACTTATGTAGCAGCACTTAAAAAAAAAAAACAAACCTTACTACTTCTACTTCAGCATTAACAGTGCTTGGCACATAACAGTGTTATGTCTTTTATGGTTAATTTTATGTGGCTATGTACATTTCACNCCTACTTATGTAGCAGCACTTAAAAAAAAAAAACAAACCTTACTACTTCTACTTCAGCATTAACAGTGCTTGGCACATAACAGTGTTAGGTCTTTTATGGTTAATTTTATGTGGCTATGTACATTTCACCTAAGGAGAAACCCTATAGCATCAAAGAAATCACAACTAAGAGATATTTAAAATAGTAATTGCACTATAAGAAAAAGATACTTCACTTAACTACAACATAATATATCCCATCTAAAATAAAATATATTTTTTCTCCCTCAGTGGGAAAAATAGGTTCTGCAGAATGAAATTTTTGTGGAGGATACTCAGATAACAGAATCATAGAATTGTTTGGATTGGGCAGGATCTTCAATGAGCAGGGACATCTTCAACTAGATCAGGTTTCTCAGAGCCCTGTCCAAACTGACGTTTGCAATGATGAGGCACCTACCACCTCCCTGGGCAACCTGTTTCAGTGTTTCACCACCCTCACTGTAAAAACAATTCCTTCCTAATACCAAGTCTAACCTAACCTCTTTTTTTTTTTAAGCCATTACCCCTTGTCCTATTGCAACAGGTCCTCCCAAAAAGCTTGTCCCCATCTTTGCTGTAGGTCACCTTGAAATACTGAAAGGCTGCAATAAGGTCTCCATGAAGCTTTTTCGTCTGCAGGCTGACTGACCAACCCCAGCTCTCTCAGCCTGTTCTCACAGGAGACATGCTCCAACCCTTTGATAATTTTTATGCCCCTCAACCTGGAAGCAATCCAGCAGGTCAGCATCTATCCTGTACTAAGGGCTCCAAAGCTAGATGCAGTACTCCAGCAAACTTCCCTTTTTGACTTAAAAAAGTAATACATTTAAGCATGCCTCAGTACTATCTAAACTTTTCTACCAGCAATCCATTAACTGTAGGATATTTGCTTTTCCTAATCAAATACAGCATCATTTCTCTAAAAAAATATCCTTAGATTCTTAACAAATTTCCTCCCTCTGTTCCCCATACAACAGTCAGCATTATGCATGTAACTTCTTAGGTCTTCCTTAACTTCAGCATTCGATGAAGAACAATTTTAATGCTGCAGGACTCTCTTCTGATAAAGCAGGAAGTTTTAATAACTAACATGCAAGGTGCTGAAAAATCACCATAGCTCATGTCCCTGGTGCAACTAGGTTACCATTCTTTTAAGGAGTTTATAAGAGATTTTTCTGTGTATATCCAGGGTATCTGTCAGAGAGAGGATTTCATGATTGCTTTCTGGACACAGAACATTCTTAAGTTTCTGATATTTGTGAGCAAGTGAAACACTGAGGCAAGACACAATACTGCACTTAAGAGGGGACAGACTGCCAAGTGTATGTGTAGTGGACAAATTTTCAAAAAAGCCATCTGTATCAACAGTTTTCTCATGGAATAAATTTAAGAGTACACTGATCAGGAAACTGCTTAAAAAGCTCTCTTCTTGTTTTTAAGTGTTTTTTTTCCAGATTTCAGAAAAATAGAGGATCTCTATTGTTCTATATTCTTGTGGAACAGAGCAGCTGGTGGGTGGTTGGCATAGTAGGGCATCGTCACATTGTAAAGCTAGTACCTGTGTTCTTCTGAAGCCTATTGCTCACGTAATTTCCAGTAGTGTACCCTGTTTGTTGTTTACCTAAAGCATTTTCCAAATTCTTTACAACTAAGTCACTTAGGAAAAAAGAAATCAATGCACTTTTTCACAATTCTGACATGGGGTTCTTTGGCAATCCCAGATATATCTCTCTACAGATGTGCAGGTTAATAAAGCCCACTCACACATTTAGTGGTGTCAGTAGGGCTTAAAAGTCAGCAATGCAGACTAACCCCTTCCTACTGCCCCCAGATATCCTCATACAGGAAGACTTATATAATGGCAAGAAGCATAGATTAAAAAAGATGAGTTCTACAGATAAAAGAGGGTAGCTATATGCATCATAAAGATATAGAATGACCAATTCAATGGGAAAAGCAAGTAACTTCTTTAATTGCAAGGTGTACTAAAAATCATCATCTCTATCAAAACTGAGAACAGTTGAATTCAAAAATTTCAAGTAATATTTCCTTTCATTAACACAAACCAAGCATAGTCTGCAAGAATATTCATTTATTTCTTTCAAACACATCATTTTTAAGGCACCCTAAAGGTGTCCTTTCATGATTTTATAAAACCTAAAATTATTAAAATCTTTCAAAACACAGACTTGCTCAGGAAACGGTGTGTTCTTCTCATAATTCCTGAAGTCACTGGTACTGTAATAATAGCCTGTCATACATAAAATGACAGCAATTTCATAAATGAAGAATGCGCTTAGAGATATACTATGTTTATGAATTTACTTTGGTTGTCACTCAAATATTATTATTCTAAGAAGTGAGAAACCTGGAGTCAAATGATCCAAGAGAGACCCAGTTTCACAAAGAAAGCATTTGGAACCATACAGTCACTAATTACTCTAGTGCCCAGTTACGTCCTGCATCTGTTCAACTTCCAAGCTACAGAGAAAAATAAATTTTAGTCACCAGAGACGTGAGTCCCGTGTTTATGACAGTGACTTAAGACTGGTTTACTTTGGTAAGTAAAAGAGAGGGCAAATATACTAAGAATAGTGCTTTGAGCAAAAACGTAACTACCAGCAATAAGATACACAATTTTCATCTATTTCATGGTACAGTTTTGTTACCACAATTAATTTTTTTTTTTTTGCATAAGTTGCTGTTTCTGTTGCATTATATCAGAACTGCAGTGGTAACAAGTAGATCAAAATAACTTTTTCCAAGATGTGGAACAGATGTAATACAAAACTCCTAAGACTTTTAGAATACTGCAAAGGTCTATGAATATTCCTAACTCAAAAAATGAAGCAATCAGTTACCACATTGAAAATGATCACAGGATTGGCTGTTAATTTTTTTTCACAGTCCCTTCAAACTGCTTTCTGTATGTGTACTGTTTGTGGAATCACACACATGGAATTTTTATTTGCCCTTATTAACTGAATTCAGCAAACTGGCAACCAAATCAAAGCCAGGGTATTAGCTTACAAGCGAGTGCTAATAGGGAGCAGCACATTGTAGGCATCATGGAAGTATCGAGTCATAGGGAATATCTAACCAAAGACAGGGACACCTTGGTATCAGAAGAGAAGGATTCTTTGGAAAACATATAGCAGGAGGTCACGCTCTCCATTTCACCAAATTCTCAAGCCTGAGTTCTATGGTAACATACAATCTCTTTCTCACATTTGATAACTTGTGATAAGCTTCAAGAGGTAGTCACGGTTTTTCACTTTCAGATGGAGCTTACGTCTACCAATATACATATTTAAAACTGCATCGTGTTCTGCAGTGAAATGCATGTACATCAGCAAATCAGTTACAATTACACAAGAGTATACATTACCCACAAGAATACACCCTAAATTTAGGGCAAAACCTCCTGGATTTCACATAAAATTTCATTTACCTGTCTGTTTAAATAAGCAGTGACTTCGACCAGACTACAACAGCTTTTAGAGATGTTACAAAACCCAAAAAAACCCCAACCAAAAACTGCAAAAAAACTACAACAAACAAAAAAATCAAAACACCTTACTGTCCTCTGCTCTACTGTTAAAAAACCCCTGAAATAAAAAACTGTTGTGAGGCACGTGCAGTATTCAGTGACACCACATATTTATCCCATTTCTTAGTGCAATGATGAGAACTTGCACTGCTTTCCAATGCTACTACTTCACAGCTTTTCACTTCCAAATTTCACCGAATCCCTGCAGCATTCTGAAAAGGGCATGGATTTGAAATGAAAAATGTCTTTGCCTGATCTGAACAATAGATCTTTAAAAACTGTTCAAGTCCAAAAATAACATTTGGAAGCTATCTGGACTCAGGAGTTATCCACAATAACTGGAAAGCTTAAGACTTTTCACAGTTCAAAGTAAAGGATTTTAATAATTTTGAATTACTTCAACAGCTGAACTAGTCCACCACTATAATTTCATTCACACTTCAATAAAGTTTAAGTGTTTCATTAAATTTAAATGGCTCTTTTTCATGTAAAGAGATTTTAAGCTAATGAAATGCTTTTTTATTACAACAGATCTGCTGTACTGTTAGAAGTCTATCATATTTTCCCACTTAAAAACTAAGAGTTCAAGGGCTTGATAACTTGGCTACAGAGAGAATATGCTCCAGGCTGAATTTTGTCTAGAATTTTTGTAGAGAGAGCTGAAACTTTGTTACACTGAAGTTTTCAACTTAAAACCATGCAGACAACTCTGGGAAGAAAGTGTTACTCAAGTGTTGAGTGACTCCAGCCTGCCAGTTCAGCTGTCCAGTGGCAAGGTAAACCTTGGGGACTGCATTTTCATCAGTGAATTTAAAATGGTAATAACTCACACTCAGGGACATAACATGAGAAAACTACTCTCCAAGCACAGCATTTAGAATTACAGAAAACATATAGGCAGCTCCCAGCACAGACAATTCTCATAATTTTATTGTATCTCAGTTTACTTTGACTAATAGCAAAGTTCTAACTTGAACTTTCCATTTAAACAGCAGTCACAGAACTCTGAATTTGACTAGGGGACTATAATTTAGCTACAAACAGCAGGAGAGAAATCTGTACTACAGATCAACCATTAGCCTTAAATGAGAGACAATCACCTATGAGTAGGTAAAAAAAACACACCAAAGATTCCGAAATATTAATCACAGCCTGTAGATGCTTCTTGACCTCACAGAGCTCCCACGCATAAAGTCTTCTTGAAACTATGACTATGAGTTCAATATGATCTAATAAACTATTCCACAGTTTGAAGTCCCACAGTTTCTAGAGCATATCAATCTGTCACGAACACAGCTTTTAAAATAGATGCCTTGATTTCCACAGCCCCTTGTTTGCAGCACTGACAAACTCAATCCAGGAAATGCAATTGCATGCATTAGTCAATACAGTATGAAAAATGCTGCCATTCCAAGTGAGCAAACACATTTAGATACAAAATTAAAAGAAAGATATTACCCTGAAAATGCATTTGATCTCTCAGCAGATAAATGGAGTATTGTGAAAAATTCCTTCTCTCAATACAAACCCATGCACTAGTTAACAGCCATGCAACAGCAGTGCAAGCAGGAATGCCTCTGGGATTGGACTAGAAAATGTCAAAGGAGCTTTAAAACATTTTTAGAGAAGAGCAGTTCCATGACCTTTTCTCAGCAAGCACTACCCAACTGGATAGTATCTGAGAAACATTAAAACATGTATGGGCAACACATCTATGGAGATAAATCTTCATAGGAGAAGAATAAGCCCAAACTAAAAAGCTTAACTAAGGACCTTGATACAGACCAAACACCACAGTTCAAGACTACAAGTAACTTTATTTTTCACATATTTGCTCCAATTGCTTCATTATGCATCAGTTTGTTAAAGATTGCTGCAGAAATTACCTTGAGCATTACCAAGGTAATTAAAATCTAGTTTCTAAGAGGAATGATTAAAGGAGAAATTGAACACTGAGTTCACTCAAACAACTTATTTACAATCCATGTTTTAATACTTTTTGGCTTAAAATCAAACTGTAATAAAGAGAAATTAAACTCATTATTGATTTGTAGTTCTAAGGTTTACTATTATAACCTTACCATGCCTCCCTCACCAACATTGTCTTCAGTTCTGGCTCCCAAACCCATCTGAAGCAACACTGAGCTCTTTCTCTCTTATCTCTCCATGAATCCATCCATTCCTACTCACTTATCTAACCTGTAATCTCAACATGCCAAGGCTACAAAATTAGTAACAATGGTGCAACCTAAGTAATCAGTAAACCAAATAGTAGAGATGTCATTTGTGCATCCCAAATGAAAAGTAAATATGAAAGCATCCACCATGCAAATTCGTTACAATATTGGGAATTGTTCATGATTTTTTACTACTCATGTTTTATTGAAAGGGTTTGAGTATTATAAAACTTCCATGGATAAACCATCATTTGTGCATGTAGTAACAAGTGCTGGAAAATGAAAAAAAATCCATTTAATCAGCTCAACGTAATATGTAAAAGTTATCTCATTGTTGTAATTTAAAAAAAAAATGAATTGAAAGGCTATCATTGGATAACACCTGGCCAAAATTTTAGGACACGATTCTACTCTGTGAAGAACCAGAACCAAATGCACAAATGACACCCATACAACACACAAATCGTTACACTTGTTGGTTGAACAGGTCATTTCAGGGTGTTGAATTCAATTAATTCTGATAAAAAATTGATTCTTGATGCAGAGCATACTTGATATCTCCTTGCTATAAAGATAATATATCAAATTACTAAACTTGCTGCAAATGCAGTTAGTCTGAATGAAAAACAGCATATTTGAACTCGAGTACTTAAAGAGTACTTCGTATAAGAATGCTCTGGTGTTCCAAAAAGTTTATCCATAAAGGCACAATAAACAGCATGGTTTATTCAGCCATTTCTTCAAGCACTTATTCCCTTTTCTGGAGCCTTAGCTTTACATGTTCACTTCTCTTTTTTTTTTTTAATTTTTCTTTTTTTTGCCTTCACTTTTCTCAGATGAGCTTTCTGTACCTAAGCTCTTCCAGGATGTGGAAAAAGACCAAACTAACCCTTATCCTTACTCGATGGGGCAAAAATAGGAAAAAGTTGCTGCTGCAATTGCTAGCACCTGAAAGCAAGTTCCATTTTCAGATGCTAATATTGATATTTTGAACAATTATTGAAGCATCTATGCACTTTGAACTGCAACCTCAGAAACACCACAAGAAAATGAACTACAACAGCACACAATGCAAGGACACACAGACTGTAGGATGTTAGAAGATTCAGTCTGTGCCCTGTCTTCCTACTCCAGCAGCTAGATGCAAACTTATTAGTGCAATACATCTGTGACTGTGCCACAAACAGTTAAACAACGGGTATTTTATAACAGAAAAAGCAGAACTGAAAAATCTTTTAGAAACTTTATTTGCCAAAGCAGAATACTTATATGCAATAGAAATATAAAAGCATAATTTTTTTTCCCCTACTGATATAAAAAGACTAATTGGCACCTTATATGCCTGCAACAAAATAGCAATTTGGCCTAAGGCAAAGAAAGCATACAATTCCTAAACACAGAACATCAATAGTTTGAGTTGGAGTTCAGAATCCTCTGCATTTAGTAAGATAATTCTGAAGTCGTTCATCTGAAGTGTTGTTAGAAGAAATATAAAGGGTTACGGAGATTTCAAACCAAACTATTTTCCCGATTTCAGTCTAAAACTAATTGCCTATTCCTCAAAAAAAAAAAATAAAAAAAAAGAAGGGAAGATATTTAAAGATGTAAATGCACTTGTCATCTTTCATGTAAGCAGGGTGCTGGCTCCCCAAATTAAACAAAAGAAAGAAAAGTTAGGGTTGACAAGTATGTCGTTGCACAACTACAAATTAAATATGCCTTTTGATACTTCATTTTTAATGTTGAGTACCTTTTCATCAGGCTATTGCCATTAGAAATTTTTAAATAGATTTTAAAAATAGACAACAGATAAGAGGTGACAAGTATTTAAAATCCAATTTAGCAGATCTGATAGACTTAATCTTTTACTCTAAGAGTGGCATTTAAATATATTTCAAATACGTTTCACACAATGCTCCCTTAACATGCCAAATAAGAACAAATTGAGATTTGGCTCTACTGTATATGATTTATGCCACACAATGAATACCTAAAAAACAAAACCAATCAGCTTTCAGTTGAAAGTGTGAAATCACCTGAAACTTTCAATGCGATGTGAAATTTTAAATCCTACAAAAAAACACCAAAAACATCAAAACCCCAATATGTAATAAGACCAGTGAAACACAGAAAGTACGTATTTTTAAAAGACTGTTAAGATAGCCTCTGCAGCTCTATATGCTGTGAATTTTTGGGAATGTTGGCTAGATTGCATGGCAGACAGCTTTTAAAGAAAATATATATGAAGAGAGAGCACCATATTGGAGTTCCTCAGAAAAATAAATGAACATCCACATTTTCTGTGGCAACATAATAAATAAGTTCACACTTACTTTAGTCTCAAATTTAGACAAGTAAAATATAGTGAAACTTGCCCGGGTAATAAAAATAATTTAACATTTTCATGCAACAGCTCACATTAATAATCTCAAAGATTGAATGCTTACATACTACAACTAGTTTTGATTGAACTGCACAAACTACAATATACAGAAGCCTCTTCTAACATGATCACCTTCAAAAGACTAAAGGCTTGAAGTCTAGCAGACATAAGAGAGCCTAATTTTATCAAACGACTAAGACAAAATATGTGCATTTAAAGTTGAATTAATTGAACTGGTTAAAAAAAATCCCCCAAGCCACTGCCTGCTACTGAAAGAGAAAGGTATAAACATAAATGAAAAAAACCTTGTATGCTGAACTAGCACATTAAACACTATACACACACACAAAAAAAATCTAAAAATATACTTAGCAACAGATTAGCATTACGTTTCCCATTATTTCTTTAATCTTTTAATTCTCTTAATAGTGTAGATAAAATTACAACAATGTTTCAAACACAAAAAAAGAACCAAACTAGATTTCATTGATACTGCAGGTTAAAACTGAAGTCTTTGAGGAAAGGACTTAGAAGTTGACACTGAAATTAAAATAAAAATTTAAATGAAAGTCACTTATTAACAGTTAATCTAATTAAGTTAATAATACTGCCTTCTAAAACCAACAGTCACATCTTACATCAAAATAAATGGGTAAATGTGTAATTATGTTGTCCAAAAGTTCTGACAAGTAGAACTTTCGTATTGAGTAGAGTATGTATGTTGAAAAACAAAATAATAAAAGTTTAAGCACATAGGCAAAATTAAAATTTCCCCCCATGCAAACAATTTGCCCTTCTTTATATTTAAAACTGTAACAAAAACCACATGTGTAAGTAAATACCTGATAATTACAGGACAAGGATGCAAGGCATATGCATTTTCCACACTAACAGAAACAGGGTGCAAATTGCCGCAAATTTTTTCAAAGCTTGCTCAAAAGGCAATTCCATTCTTAAGTCTTGAAATTAAATTATTTCAAATTCTTCTTCAAAACTGTTAGCCCATTACAGTTCTTATTCCCCTATTTTCCCTTCTATTTCTCCATGAATTCTATGATGCGAGGAAGTACAACCTCCAGTACTCACAGACAGATGACTATGAAGTTGATAATAAATAGATTCTCAAGGTTTTTGCAGAAGATTTTTATGAACATTCTACACATTACTAGACTTTAGGTAATCAAATTAAAACAGACTGCTGAAATTGAGAGAAGGAGGCATTTTAAAGATAAAGAAAAAAATGCTTAAATTAAGTTACTAACATGACAAACAAAACCCTGCAGAAGCAGGGACAGAATCCTGTGTCTTTTTTCTCTCTCCCAGTTGCACTCGCTTCTCAAAATCTCTAACAGCTGAGCATAGATTTTTGCCTGCAAAAGGTCCATGAAAAAACACCCAGAGTTATCTACAAAACAGCCTTCTTTTCATGAAACAAGTTAAGTGTGCCCATTTGGGAAACTGTTATTATTTAAAGATCGGATTATACTTGACTGCCTTTGTGTAGTTCTTTCTGTACATAATTTTTACCGACACTGAAAAGAGACCAAACAAATAACCAGAACACAAACCTAAAACTTCTCCTTCTGCAATGATATGTATTGCTCAACAACAGAATTAGTAACACAGACCTGTAACTTTTGTACAGTACATTCATAAAGATTTGAATCACTTGCGTGATGCTGTAAAGTTTGACTTTTGTAGCCTGTTTTTCAAAAGGTACAATGTTTAGGACACCCTCTTGTTTTTCAGTGGCTCTGACAATATACAGGATGCAGTATTACTATAAGGATATAATAATATATACCTAACTTCTGTCAGCTTTGCAAAGGAAGTGATCAGTAAGATTAATAGGCTGTCATCCTTAGAGGACACAAGTGCAAAATCAAGGGCATTTCTTTGATTACACTGCAGATTCTGGAAGCTCGCTGTTCTAGTATCAGAGCTCTCTACTCCTTTATTTGGACTTCCAAGTCTGTGTCATTTGTGTAAACCTATTAAGTTTACTTCTGTGTTAATTCTATTTCTAAAAGGTGCCATAATTTACACTTCTTACACACTGGTATCCCCCTGTTGTTCCATGCTTGATACCAGTCTTCATCACAAGTTTTTCTTTAAAGTCTGCTCCCTCCCCTGACAGTATCTTCTAACAGCACTGACATCCCTCCTATAAAGAGCCATTATCTTCCTGATAGTCCACATCATGTGTTTGGGTTTGGGTTTTTTTTCTCCAGTCTTTTTCAATAATGAAGTCTACCTGCCTCCTCCAAGAGGAAGGCTTTCCCAGTTATTTATATAATGCTATCTTCAGAGTCCCTAATATTTTGAAGGTCAACTGTAAGCAGACAAGTTGAAGGTAGTAAGAGCTACAATTTAATAATAATAGACCACAGGGTACATTTGACAGAATTTATCCATCAGAAAGATGGATCTTCATGGTGGACAAGCATGGAAGAAATGATTGCTTGTTCCTTATTAACATACCTATTTTGGAAATTAATAAAAACACTCCCAAATAACACACCTCATGGCAAAAACTATGACATCCCTAAAGAGGAGACTCCAATAAACATCCCCTTTACTTTGATTTTCAAAAAACAGTTGCAGAGAGAGAACTTAATAAACTGGACAACACGGAAATAAAGGCACACCACTTTAAACAAAAAGTATACTACAGAATAATCCTACAAGCAAAGTTAGTCTAGTAAGTAGATAACAATGCACTAGGATCAAGAAATGAGTATCTCAAATCTGACATAACTTCTCTTTCCCTTTGTTAGTTTATGGGAATGCAAATATGTCAAGCAAAAGTATACTAAAAAACAAGATGGGAAGTTATGCACTATATATAAATATACATTTGAATGTGCAAGATTAAAACATTTGTTACTTCTGCTATAAATGGTATTCGAGTATATATATGGAGCACAGCAGTAGTAATGAAAGCCTTTTCTTTAAAGTAACAAATGCTAAAATCTGTGTGTTTTAAGGCACAAAGAGCAAGAACCCCTGGATTCATATATGAAAAGTGTAATTACTCCCCAAAATTTCTACTGTTTGCCGTAAGAAACTACCAAAAGAATAAAGTACAAACTTTACATCAATCATTCATTTACTGAAAATTAATACAAGATTATGTTCAAAAGCCCCCTAAATACATTATGGCAACTAATCTCTATTTGCTACTAACCAGGCATTAATGCAATAACTGACTTAGATGTACTACTTTTAGATATAACAAGGAGCTAGATGTTAAGACATTTCAAAGGAGCTAGATGTTAAGACGTGCACAGTATTCTTTTTTTTTAAAAAAAACCCCCACCAAACAACTGAAAAAATTTCACTCTCCAAAACCCAGATGCACTTATATTATGCTTCCTCAAAACAGAACTCTTAAAGCACCTAATTAATGGCTAACATCTCAGTCACTCTAAATACTTTATACCCGTCCTTCTTCAATGGTTTAACACTCTATGCTGAACTAGTGCTTTAGCATGCATTTTCTCATAATTTTACCTTTTCAGCACTGTAATTACATCTATTACAAAAGTGGCCAGATTCTTTGGAAAAATCCCAAACAACCTCAACGAATTTCATAAGAAAATAGCAAAGATGTCTTTTATAATTCTTTCTATTATATATAAGCAATGAAGCAAAATAATCACAAAAAACAAGTATTAAAGGAGATTATCAATGATAAAAGCTGCTTTAATCATTTGGGAGTATTTGAAGAATGATTTAGGAATTAAGTAAAGTCTGTGAGAAAGAACTCACAATAAGAACTTGTCAAAAGTTAAAAACATAGAGCAGGAAGAAGTTTTAAAATTTTACACTATATTTTATCTCCTATCAATCATTGTAAAAATAATTTCCAAGCTTAATAAGCATATATTTACCTGCTGGTACAAGACAATCTTTCCAATCAAAATATCCTGCATAAATACCAGGTTCTAAGGACCCAACTATCGGATCTGCCTTGAATTCAATGTACATTTCAAACAGTCTTTGATCCAGCTCTTTCAAGGATTCCATACTAACCTAAAAAGCAAAAAAAAGGAGAAAGAACATAATAAACAGTCATTAATTACAAGAATTAAATCACATACCTCAAAACCTTCACATAATCTTTAATTTTTTGAAAAGAGCAGCAATTACTTACACATTTTAGTTCATAATTACATACAAAAAAACCTTGCAACTTCCACATTATCTGTCCATCCTAGCCAGGATATATTTTTATTTTTCAGATTGTGCTCAGCAGTAGATATTTTTGGGAAAGGTCCAAGAAATGTCAAAGCAGACGCTCCACTCTGTATTTGCCTAATGGCATGACTTTTTTTCTGCATGTCAGGATGTCTTGATCTTGTATCAAACAAGCAACTGAATTTTGCCCATAGTTTATAATATGCTTATAGTACCAAGATTTTAATATAACACTTAAGATCTACCAGTTGTAATATTATGATTTCTCACTATCTGCTCTACACTGGAAAAATACATAGACTTATTTACAACTCTCTGTCTTGAGACTGTACATGTGAACTTCACCCCACTACTTCAAGGTACAGCTGTACAATAGATGCATAAGTTGCAGCTCAGAAACATCTGCAAAACTTTTCTCTTTAAGAGCCTCTACACAATTTTTGTTAACTCACACAACTGATCTACACTGAAAGCTAAAGGAATACACACAATATTCTCATTTTATCTGAATAACTTATGCAAGACTTTTTTATAAACATAGGTATACCTTGTAATTCGAGCTTCTAAAACAATTCTGGAGCTAAGTGTGTATCTTAAAATGTTGAAGTATATAGTCATTATTTTAGCACAATAGTGAAGGTCAAATATAAACAAAATATGTTGAAAATACCATGAATCCTCATAGATGTATTTATAAGTAAGAGATTAAGAGACAATTTCCAGAAGTAATGGGGTTTAAAAGCAAAGAAGAGAGCAGGGCTCTAGATCAAACTGGGAATTCTGAAGAAATTCTGAATACTGACTCTTTATCACTCTTTCTCAGTGAAAGACAAAAGATTTAATGCTGTAAGATGCAGAATAAGAGATGAAGCTTATTCACTGCAGGGATGTCTCTTAACTGGCTTCTCCTATGGCAATACCTACATTGTTATAAGAAAAGGGACGTGCAATATTTAAGTCAGGAATAAGATCCTAAGTGCAAGGGAAAACAGGTATTATTAAGGTCAAAGCTGCTGTCAGATTCAGAAAAGTTGGCAAGTAAAGCTCACACTCACAAAACAAGAGACACTACCATGTTCCTGCTTTTCTGCCTGATGAACCTCAGCTAGTCTGTCACCTTTGGATTTGTATCCTGAAGATTGTGTTTTCAGGAAGTACTGAAAATTTGGTTCCAGAACAAAGATCAAGGCTATTTTCCTCTTCTTTCCCTTCCATCTGATAACTTGATGACACCCAAGTCTTGAACACACTAAAAATGCACAAAAATCTCATTTAACCTCCCCCCCCTTACATAAGGTCACAGAAACAAAACACAAGAATGGGTTGCAAGACATTTTGCAATTAAATTTCTTATGATTAGGAAGAATAATTATTCTTTGACTATTTGTATTTACGTTTCAGCTACTGAAATGAAGTACAAATTCCAGTGGGAAGTCCCTGCAAACATGCACTCATTTAAAGAATATCTGAAACAATTGCTTCAGCTGTCCTCAACAAAGTGGTTTAGGATTAAGTAATTTGACCTTCTGCTTCTGCAGTTACTGAACACAGGTGGTCATCTGCATGTTCAGTACAGATTTTTTGTTTCACAGAAGTCCTCTTCAGCCTGCTTGTAGTTAAATGCACAACTAAGACAGTGGTGGGTAACCTTTTTTTTTCAGCTGGCAGAAAGATTACAAGAAAGAACAAACAATTAATCTGAATGTTATGTGGATCTTAGGATGGAGCAGTGAGGCAAATTCCTCAACAATGTCCATCATATATACTCATTTTCCCAACACTCACATAGGGTAAATGTTAATACAAATATGTAAGTCCCTCATTGCTATTCTTCTGTTCTGAACTTACCTGTAACTAGAGATTTTGAATTGTGAATGAAAGCTATTTTAAAGCTTATATCCTAGTAAGATCTAATTGTGGAAAGAATTTTATTTCAAAGTTTGATCAAGGTAAACTAGAATGAACATTATGGGATAAATGTTCCTTTTTAATTATTTCCTAATTGATTTCTCTGTCAAAATTTATTAATTTTGCTAGTAGCTAAAACTGATGGTAAAATGTTGAATTAAACAATCTCAACAGGAAAGCACTTAAGAGTTATATAGAAATTAAATTAAATTACTAGTCAGACTGCATGTGCTAAAGGTGAGCACGAAATTTGGCCATTTTATGTAGCTTTGTATTTGCACTAAGAAAAAATTGGCAATAAAACTGTACGTACACAATGTAAGAAAATACTCTTGGTTACCATGTCATGATTTCTGTATTTTCAGATTACTAGATAATAATGTTTTCTTTCTAATAAAAAAACCCTTAAAAAGTAACTTAATCAAATAACAGATAATTTTTCCTGGTATATACTATAAAATTCCATTTAAAATCCAATTTATAAAGCTGAAAGAATTTAAAAACATAGGTTTTTTCCAGTCTTCTTAGATAAAATCAAATTCTAGTTCTACAAAACTCTGTCAAGTCTCTTTGGAAATTGTGTATCTAATAATAATGAAATAAATTAAGAAATTTACAGAAATGATGATGAGGGAACAAAGCAATCAGCTAACCCTTCTAAACCTCTTTATGCTTCTAATCTCTTTTAAAATTAATGAATGGTTCAAGAATTGCCATTTTAAGATGACTAATTATGCAAATCCTCCCAGGTAGCATTGCTGATTTACGTGTCCCATGTATGCAATATTGCACAAGTCAGTGCTTTCAAAGGGTTAACATATATGAAATTAATCTAATTCATATTTAGCCATTTGTAAACCTATCAGACTTTCAGTGTCAATACTTTGATGTGGATGCACAAGACAGAGTGCTGAATACATAATCAATGTCCTCCTTGCTTAGATGGACAACACTAACTGTACCTAGCTCAACTCTCAGTTCTCTCAGGAGCAAAAAGAAGCAATATCAAGAGCAATTTTGTATACTTCACTAACCGTACAAATTGTATCAATCCTACTTAAATGCTGTTCAGAATTATTTCATCTACAGAAATTCAAGCAACATTTAGGCAGAACTGGACGAAGGATGTACTACAGAGTAGAAACAGTGGTTCAAATGAAATACTGTGCTCTGTACTGGAAAAGATAACATTTTACTTCCAACCAACTTATGTTTCTGGAAATAAACTAGCTTTATAGTCCTAAGGATTAAGTCACAACATTTCTGATAAAAAATGATTAATCTTTACAAAAAGGCAGGAAAGTGAGACAGCTACTGCCGCCCACTTTGACATTTTCATTCTTTGAAAAAAAAAAAAAAAAGCCAAACCCAAGCAATCAACAAAACAAAAAACCAAAAAACCCCCTGAACTAGTTTACGAACAACAGCTATCAGTAATGCAGGTTTCCAGATGAAATAATTTATCAAGTATATTTCAGAGATAACTATCTTTTATTCGCTGTGTTAAGAAAACACAGTGACTTGAACCAGCTTTACTAAGAAATCTGATAAGCTTTGCCATTGAACATACAAGTCCTGAATAAGAGGTCACATTTTTTACACTTGTTATTTAAGTCTTACAGAAACATGCACACAACCATCGTTGTTGTTATGTCCAATTAATTGATGTTCAGAGTCCCACTCAAGAGACCTTTTGATTGTATGAACACACACATTTAATTCCCACAGAAGGGAAAACAATATCTGTCTCCTTCAAGCAATGATACCTAATTCCAGTGATCTTACTTACTTGGATTATCTTTTCAACACCTTGAAAGCCATGTTTCTCAAAATGTTCAGCTATATTTAGGAAGGTATGACGCTCCAGATAACAGCAGTTGCTGAGAGCAATTAAAAGTCTTTGTTCCTGAAAATTTGTTTTAAGACAAAAGAGAATGTAGGAATTAGAATAAAGAAGTACCAGTGTGAGCAAAGCTTTAGATGTATAATGTTTTATTGTCTCCCTGTTTGTCATAAACAAGTCAATAAATAAAGTGGAGTTTACAAGTACTTTTGTCAATAAAGCACCAAGAAATGAGTATCAGGTATGACACATGAACACATATACTTTTTCTTATGGGATCTGGAGCATTCACTGGAATAGCTGTGACTAATAAAGAACTGTGGTTAAGACTTATTTACAAAAATTAGGTTGGACAGCATTCCAGGAAACCGTTTCTGGCTTTTACTTTGCTTCAAGAAATATGCTAAGAAATACGGTCATCATAAGAATGTAAGTGAAGATCATCTTCCACATGGAGCTGTCTAAAACAGGGAAGAACAATATGTACTGAACCAATGCGCTCATCTATTCTACAATACTAAAAGATTAAAAAGAATATAATTTCAGCAGTTAATTTGGAAAAAAATTCTAAGTGGTTATAAATTATCTCTTTTCTTCAATGATTTTTTTTTTAATTACAAGAAGGTCAAAGATATGAGGCCTGTCAGAGTTGGGCTGATGGCTGGACTTGATGATCTGAAAGGTCTCTTCCAACCTAGATGACTATGGAAGTTATTTTGAAGTTCTCAGGATTGCCTATCCCGGATTTTGGTGCAACAAGGATTTATTTCCAATAAAAAAAAAGAATCAAACAAGACAGAATTACAATTTAAACAGATTTCATCTTTCCTCTTCTCTCCTCACTGCAACAGGAAAAAAATTTTCTATCTTAGATGGAAGTTCTAAAATCAGCTGCAGGAAGTATTTTGAAAACAAAATTATTTGTCCATGAAATCATCGTAACACTGCAGATCTGAAAAAATATTTTTAGTTTTCAGACCCGGAAGAACTGCTGGCAGTTTTGTATTGCAGTAGTAGTGCTGAGATGTGCAGGTGTCTGCTACTTTAGATTATGGTCAGTTTGTATACAGACAATTTAAAAAATGAGCATTTTAAAAAAACAGTGACAAATCTTACTCTAGTCACTCACTCAGTTGTCATTACCCAATAAAGAAAGAGAAGTTAGTGTGTTCTATGATTTGCAGGGGAAAAAAATAATATAATGTCTGGTTTCCACGGTATCAAAATTTATTGATTTCTTCTTTTTTTATATAAACTTTCATGCTTATCACATTTGGGATGCAGTCAGGAGTAGCCACAAAGAGTTACTTTACTATTAAAATCTATGCACTGCAAGAATGAAATGACACAAAGAATCAATCATAGTATGCAATTCAGAAATCTGGCTAGATTAAGCAATCTGTGATTCCCTATTGTAGCAGAAATGCTTATTGCTCTTGTAAATGTGGCAAAGATGGGATGCTGACAGCACTTAAAACCTATAGTAAGAAATATTAACCTCACAAGAGGTTCCCACTAGGTTTCTTGCAGTGAACAACTAGATTTTTCCATCATCCACCAGCCTAGAAGGAGACACATTTATCAAAGCATCCAATTTTTTTCCAATTTCAAAAAAAAAAAACCCAAACAAGCTGTTTTAACATCAGTCCTATTTTCACTGATTTCAATGATGTCATTTTGGTTTCTGAGGAGGACCTGATTTCAAAAAATGCCTTTTTAACTGACTTTAAGATATACTTAGTACATTAAGATATCATAGACAAACATTGTTTTTAAAACAAAAAGAATTTTAAAATACCCTATTCCCATAATTTTGGGAAGCATTAAGTACCGCATCAGCTTTTTTGAAACAGAAGTAAAACTTACTGAAGAAAGACTTGAGTCTTCATGAATGCTTCCAAACAAATCCGGAGATGAAACATCAACTGAAAGACTAGGAATATTTTATAAAAAGTGTGTAGTATAGTGATTTTGATATACAGCGGATTCAACTGAACAGTTGGAACAGAAGACTAGAATTATATTTCAAGCTCCATCATATCAGAACATGAAGTACCGCACACTTATTTTTCTAAGGTCTCCACACAGCCAGCAGAAGCTTTTGGATGGACAGTACTATTCTAGTTACTGACTTTTCCCCTGAAAACATTTTAATTTTCTATAATTTCTTTGGTTTGATGCAGATTTTTATTTGGTTTTGCATGTATCCAGCCAACAGAGCCAACCAAATAGCAATAAAAAAGTGGCATTAGGAACACTATTAATTTAGGTTTTTCTAATCCATATTGCAGGTATCATAATTTTCTAAGTCTCTGGCTTTTCAAAAGAGAAATTATTGGTATTCTTGGAAATTCAGGTTATGCTGACTTATTTAGGTCTCCAACATAAGTGTCTCATGATCAATTATGGAACAAAAACATTTTCAAGAATTTAGCAGAAATAGAGACAGTCCAAATGGAAGGGAAGTAAAGAAAAAGAAAAGCAGGAGCTGTTCCTCCTTGAGCAGACACTATTTAGTGACAAGGCCAATTCATTCCATGTAAAGTCATGTCAAAACCAACACACCTGCTTCCATAGCACACTACAACTCATGAATAAAATAGTGCACTTAATAGCATATTCTTGATCTTATACAGTATTTATTACATGATGTCACTGAATTGCTCAGCAAAAAAAGTATCTGCTCTTTCTCCAAAGTGTCACTAACCAGAGGCAAAAGTATTCACAAGAAAGATTAAATACCAGAGAGGATAAAACCACACCACCACTGAAATCTGAGACCTGCTCAAAATGTTTCAGAATACTACACCTAGGTCCCATTTATTTTACTTACTGTGCTGTATCAATGTCACCATCAGGTTTGGTGCTCAGTTGTTCCAAACAGTCTATAAAGACCTAAGAAACAATAAAGCAAGATCTAGATTTTGTCAGAACTAAAAAAAACTTCTAAAATTCATGTTTGCTACAGTCAATAGAAGCAGAATAATAATAATCACCTTTCTTTGTCTTAAACCTTGCATACAGTAACATTTTAGCAGCACTTGTTGAATGCATATTTTAAATTCTATAAGCATCACTGTTTACTTGTAGTAAACCTCATAAATCTTTAATTCTGCTATGGCTAAAATTGCAGCAGTAATTTGCTGATTTGCAAAGATTATTAAAAAACTCTGTTAATGGCTTTCAGCTGACCAATGTGAACAGTTGTCCCCAAGTAAGTAAACATCACAGAAGCATCACTCACTGATTTTTTAGTTTGGTTTATGATATCTTATTTGAGAAGACTATAAAACGGTTCAAAAGTCAAAACTATGCTATTGTCTAGTTTAAAATACAGTAAGAAAACAGATTTTGTTACAAAGAATATTGGTTTCTGATCCAAAAATTAAAAGGTCAGTCTTCAGCTGATGAAAATCTGCTCTGCTCCTATTACTGTAGTATATCAATGTTAAAAGACATCAGCTCAGCATTTCTTTAATATGCCGCTTACCCTCGGAGAATATGATATCATCAACATCAGCTAGTAAGCTCTACACACATTTAATGTCAAACATTTCTCAGCATTCCAGAGTGTATCAGAAGAAGAACAGAATCATCAACTTCAGCTACCTTTTGGGAGGTGGGCAGGGTAGAAAGCAGACATTTTCATTGAACAATTGTATGCACAATGTCACACTTAAAAATACTTAAGTTACCTGCATGATCCCAATGCTCAGCTGGCATACATCCTCCTGTGTTTTCTGCTGCTGGAAAACCTGAAGATGCAAGCATATAATTTCAGCAGAACAGCCTCACATGCCCTTATTCTCTATGAAGGCCTGAGTAACCTATCCCTAAAGAGATGACACAATTATAGGAATGGCTGCTGGAACACAGTGTTTTCTCATGGGTTTTAAATTTTTCCCCAGTTTAAAAATGGTGAGAGAGAATATAATGTCTCAATAAACACACTAAAAGGAAAGAAGTCCTTGTAGTCATTGGGCACATGATATTTATTACTGTTTACTATTGGAAGTGCAGCAGAAGTTTCCAGGATATTAAAAAAATTTCTACACCCTAACAAGAAGGATTCACCATGCACTGTAGATTCTTCTGAATAATTCTCATTGAGAAATTAGAAAAGCTAGCTATGAAAATTAAAACAAGGGAGGAGTGAAACAATACACCTACAGAGAAGGCCCAAGAGATTTTGGAAAATTGTTAAACTTCCTCAGATCATTGAAACTTGACCGAAAACATTGTTACCATAATCAGTCAGAGCCTCAAGCTAGTAACCAGATAGAAACAACCAGGACTCCTGATTTACAATAAAGTTTACAGAACTAAAAATGTGAATACAAATTCTGCAAGTAATCTCCCTCCTTTTTTCCCCCCATGTAAATAAAGCCGCATCTACTAATATCTGAAAACTACAGAAGTAGTATTTTTACAAAAGAATAGCTTTAAAGATTTTAATATAGATCGAGCCTGCCCCATACACCTACCATTACTACAACAAAGGAAACCCAAACAGAATTCTAAAAGCTAGAAGCAGTGAAAAGGGTGTATGTGGAAAAAATAAAGAGGAAAGTTGTATCTCTGTATCACTCTCTGAAAGTTCTTGTTCTGAAATCCGATAGCATAACATAAAAATAACAAAAATAAAAGCATGAATCACAACTTACGCTGGCCTCCCCCGGTTTGCAGTCCAGCACAGTTTTAAGAGATTGTAAGGAATGGATAATGCACTGCTCAAACTGGGATGGCTGAAAGGCAAATGACATCTTAACTTCAGATAATCATGTCAAACTGATAATACACAAATATATAAAAACTTTCCAAGTCTCATAGCAAGCTCTTTATTTCCAAGCTATCAAAAAAGAGAAGGAAAAAAGATGCTAATAATAAAAAAATAATATATTACTAGAGGACACCCTTATAGTGAGGTACTTTGATACTTATCTACAGAATTATTACTACAGATCAATGCATATACTTTTTAATTTCAATGAGAGATACCAAACAGCCTCCTCAAAGAACATAATGAGACATTTTTATAGCTTGTCTGTTTTAGCATAAATTGACAATTACATTATAGATTCCTGTGACATCATCCCTACCTCCTTCGCTCAACCCCTTGATCTAACATGGGACAGAATTTCACCTGAGATATCTGATGTTTCGGCATTTTATTTCAGGAAAACATTTCTAATGAAAATGGATTGAATTGCTTTCATCTGGAGGAAAAAAAAAATCAACTGGTGGAGAGGGTTTCTTCTACGTTCAGATTTCCAAATCTAAAGCACAAATGTCTTGATGCATGTATCCATTTCACTCCGAAAGTGCAAATGAGTTCACAGCATCAGAGTCATTACTCAGTTTTTCCATGTCTTTCTTCTTCCCTGTAAAGTCACACCTATTTTTTTTAATTTTTTTTTTTTTTTAAATAAGGCTGCCTGCTGGTAACAGGCAGGAAGTTGTAATACAGGGCAATGATAAACAGAAAAGAGGGACATCATACTACTGGACTTAGGTGAAAGATGGACAAAGGAAGCTTTTAAGCCATGTAAACCTGCTTTGCTTCCAATATACAGTAAATTCAGCAGATCGTAAACCACCAACTAAGGAATGACTTTTATTTCTCTAAATGCTGAGGGGTGGAGGTGGGTAATGAAAAAGATGTTTGTAAGGCAACTTGAAAATAATGAAAAAAAACACTAATAAAATACGCATTTCTCATTTTTTAACCTGTTTAAAAGAAAAATAACAACAGCAAAGTGGTCGTCTTTTTTTTTCTTTGTTTTCACATAATAAAACATTACACCCAGGGAAAAGAAAGCTGTTTAGATACATTATTCTTTGGATATTATTAAGGTGAGGAAGGTTGTTCTGTGTCTTACCACATCTCTTCCCTGGAATACAAATGCTAAAGTGGTTATCAAGAACTATTTTCTACAAAATTAAAAAACATTTTATACTTTAAGCCTAAAATGTCTGCAGATAGACTGTCTGGCCCGTTTAGAATAGGCCATTTTTGCTATGATTTTTGCTATAATATTACCATAAAGAACTCTACTTTAGTAGATAAATAACCTGCTATGACAAAAAGTAGTCAACTGCCACCATTAAAATGGCCTCAAAATCTATCTAAGGAAGTGTGATATGCAAGGCAATTTCTAAATTGAAATAGTTGAACAGTATTTAAACAAAGGTGGATTTGGTTGCAGCAAATGCACAAAGAAACAAAGCTTTTGTGGAAGATCCTTTTTCCTGTCTTCTTTCTACAGATGAATTGTGAAAAACAGAAAAATTAAGGGACTTGCCCAAGTTAGTGGCAAATGAAACCAAGACCAGAAGCTCCATATCTGGTTATAATACCACAATTGCCCATAACAATTCCTTCCTACAATGTGTATATTGTGACTGCTTATTAACCTCCTACTCAACTTCAAGCACATATTTATAGAAGCAGGTAAGAAAAACCCAAGTAGTCTGGGTACATTCTCTTAAGTAATATACACAAAGCAACTCTCCCTCCCACAAGCCCTTTCTGCTTTCGCAGATTGTTTTTAAAAGTCACACCTACAACATGCTTGCTGTATTTTAGGCATTACTCATTACTGTTTATTTCCAGAAAGCATCTCACTAATTTATCTGAATTTTGTTTCAAGTCATTTGTTGTTTGTGTGTAGGCACTCTCCTGAATTTGCTTCTTTTCAGTTCAATTTCCCATTATAATACATAAGTGACCTATTTATTTAACTACAGACCAACACAGTAGTGTGCCTACTAAGTTATGAAACATTTTCATGTGAGCTGAACTTTTTGTGACCTTAAAAATATTTTTTTAATTCAGTAAATCATCCCTAAAATAAGATGCTTGACTACAAAAGTTACAACTGTTTATCTCAGCATAATTATGCTAGTGGTTAGCAGCAATTATACTAATACATTTAAATAATGCTAATAAGATGCTATGATTCTTGATGCCCTTATTTATTTTTGTCTCTCTGGTACAAATTTGCGAAGTTTTTATTTCTTTATTTTTCCTACTGTTTTTCACCTCCAAAAACAGTGCTGTCTAGTAATAATGTAGAAGTTACTTCAGACATAATAGTTTAAGAAGGATGAACAAAAAAACTGCATAAGAAAGAAAAGAAAAAAAAAGCTTTGTGTGTGGTGATCAGTTCTGTTAAGACTGCTGTAAATAAGTAGCTATCCAAATGAAAAATGGGTATTTTTTATCTTCTTGTATTTCACTAATGCTATAAGACACCAGTATTCACACATACAAAGTCCAAACCAGTTCAGTGTTTGCAGAATATAAAATCCAGATCCATTACACTTGCAAACAAAAAAAAAAACCAACAAAGAAAGTGCCTGCGAGACACACAAGGATACCCACCAGCGATGTCAAACCTTCATTGTCAACAACCCAGTCTTCCTTTTCAGCTAACCTCTTTATATCTGTAAGACAGAGCAAGAGAGGGAAGGGTGGGGGGAGGGCGAACATATTCATTTTCATCATTAAAACCTCCTTGAACTTGAAAAGATAAACCACAGACACTGGGACTGCAATGACTAGGCACAGAAGCAAACAGCATAAAAAGCTTCAAAGCTTTCAGCATTCTTAAATGACTAAGAATGGAAGTCATACATGGTATGCTGGTGACACCACACTGAGAAGCATATCTGTGATACATGGCAAGAGCTGCATGAAGCGCATCTTTTACTGGAAAGCTTAAAATTAAAGCAATACCGTGAAGGCCTTGGGTTTGTTTTTATTTTGTAAATTTTTAATCACAACATAAAATACTGCATTTAAGAATGCAAGTGTCTAGTCTATTATACTGCAGCTCTTAATTAAAAATGAAAGAATAACTGCCTAGCATTTTAGCAGAGACAGAAAGGACAGCGTGTAATTCATATTTAATAACTATAAAAGACAATGAGAGTCACCACTCAGAGTCAAGGATTCATGCTAGACTTTTCCCCCAAAAACCTGCAGGCATATATAAAAAGCATTCTCTTTCACTACCTAGAAGGTACCAAATTCTATAGACTTACTGAACCTAGAAGGAGCTAAGTCTGTATGGGCATCAAAAGATCATACACTACAAACAACATTCCTCTATGGAATTCTCTATCATCACTTTTTTGGGGTCTTAATCAACTTGTAAACAGAAAAAATATAAACAGTGCGCAGTTTCCAGGGGCTTTGACAAACAGTTTTTACAAGTGCAAACTGCTCATCAGAGCTGGGCATCATGAAACTTTATTTTAAAAGAGCTAACATTCCAGTGAATTGCCACCTCTCTCCAAGGTCCAAGAAAAGAGATTAACTAATGCATGCTGAAAGGTATCTCCTCTCACTTGGTGCTTTAATTAGCTAATTTAAGAAGCTTGGCTGTGGTGTCACACTCTGCAATACTACATCTCATGGAAGCATAAGGTTAGTGAGGATAAAAAGTATTAAGGGTTTGTGCAGAATAACTAATCTGCTCATTTCTCTACTTAGTAAACCTTCAGGCTTTAGACTGCAGCCTTTACATGTTTTCCTGGCTGCTCACTTTTGCATTCTGTGCTGAGCTACTACAAGAGAAACGTGCTTTCTCGTATTTAACTGCTCATCAAATTCCAGGCAAACACATTCATGTAAACCCCCTACCTAGTCTGGCATTCACAGAATTTGTCTTTTATGACCTTTATGACCAGTGACAACATACGACAGACAAAAAAACACAGACTGCTTCTCAGGTCCAGCATAAGTATGTCAGCACAAGGAAGCCCTGTGCGTGGGCCAGTCTGCCCTATTTGCACAGTTAATGTTAGAATGTGGTAATTTATATTTTATATCAGTTAAAAATTTTAACTGATCTGAATGCCTTTACCAACTTAGACCACGCAGCAGGAGATGAGACTGAAGCTCATACCAGCAGCCTATGATGCTCATATTTCACAGATACTACAGAGGTGAGATTCAAATCCATCATGAGACCTTCTGACTTAAATGTTACAGATTTAACTTAATCTGATATCCACTTATATAGCTCCATAAAAACATCCATTAACAGTTCTTTCACCAGTTCCCTAAAAACAATAGCTTCTCCAAAAGTTCAGTTAACCTGATTGTGTGCAGTAAAACTACTAAAACATTCAAATTGGTGATCTTGTTTTAGTTGGTAAAGAATATAAAAAAGGTTCCCACAGAAAAGGCTTGCAGTGCAACACTATGGAATATAGTCATCATACAGGAAATCACCTATTCTCCTGTTTGATGCTACAGCTAATACAGAGAACAGCTTCACCGATAGGGGACAGAAGCAGCAGTCAAGGAAGGCTGCTGTTACTGGCTAGATGAGAGATGCAGCCAACACAACATATCAGCATCTTAAGGAATCTGATCTATCTTGATTCAAGAAAGAAAGATGTTGAGACCAAACAGAGAATCATTCATACTCAGACTGGTAAATCTACTTTTATAAAAATCTAAGCCTTCTAACTAGAGTTTTTCCTACACAGAATGTGGCCAGCAGTCAGGATGTTAAGTAGAAACTCTATATCTGAACAAAGAACTGGGCTGTTCTTATGATGCAATAAGCGGACAAAACTAATAAAACACCAGAATTTTTGGGCAAGAGTTTCATCATTAATCATGTATTGGAGCTCTCTGGACCACAATGGAGAAGAGAAAGTAGGTTCAGAGATGAGCTACAAATGGTCATCAAAATTGAAGCTAGATACTTCTTTCCTTTCAAACAGTTAGGATATCAGATGAATCATGATTCCTAACCAGAGGGAAGTCAGTCCAATAGTATCAATCTCATGACCCAATCTGAAGGAAAAAAAATCTGGAAAGTGAAATCTGAAACAGTGGCAATACTTTCTATATGGAGTTTTAAAGAGACAACACAACATTTGTAATTGTGTGGCCAACAAGGCTGATACTACAGCAGGAAAACCCTCTAACACTGAAATGAGATTTAACAAAACAAATAGGAGACAAGAATACAATTCATATCAACACTGTATCAAATAAAACACAGCCATCTTATGTTTTGTTGTTGCCAAAATTTTTATAATTTGCTTAATGTAGCAGTTAAGGCTTTAGTAACAGTTGAGGCTTTAGTAAAACATTAAGTTTTATGTCAGCCTACAAAAGAAAAGATTAGAAACTTATTGAAAAAAGCTCTATTTTATTTTCTAGCACTGAGAGCAATTAGTCTTTTGAAAAAAAAAACAACCAAAAAAACTCTGCTATGAATTAGTAGATCAGTCTGGCATAATTTGAACAGAAATATTTATTTATGGGAGATTGACTTAATTCACATATAAGTTTTATATTTGAATAAAAGATGGTAGGATAAATTCCCTGTGATGCACATAGTGTCACAATAGATTTAGAGAATGTGTTACTGGCCTTGACAACTAAGATATTTATGGCAAAAACTATGTACACAGCAGGAAGCCTGAGGATTACAGTATTAGGCTTTGGAAAACACAAAACTAAAATAAAGGCCTGTGGTTTGGTTGTTTTGGTTTTTTTTCTTATTGGGAGCAAGACACTGCTTATTTAAGTCTTATAGCAGAACTCAAAAAAGAAAATAAATTATATTTCTAATATGGGAAAGCTGCATTATGAGATAAATCACTTGCACTGTAAAACTGTCTCTAAAGCCAAAGGAAACAGATCTAAACTAATTTCTGGCAGAAAAGTGAAACACTTGAGGTAACTACAGAACTCAGATGAGTCCATTGCCACTTTAACAACTGTAACAAACAAGACAACCTTCCAGAGCACTGTTTGACCTAATCAGAGACAAAAAAGAAAAGTGACAGTAAGTAGCAAGACATGCAGCCTTCTATTACCTTCAGCTGTGTGTTGCAAAGTCACTATAATGCAACGTACACGTAGGTCCAAAATAAGATCCTGGATGATTTGCAGCATATCATTTGGTATCTCGAGTGCAGTGAGAGACTCGTAACTGAGCCTGGAAAGCAAATAAAGTTAGACTGAAGTTTAAATCCACAGGATTTTCTAAGTTCAATGAGTTTTTTAGACATTTTCTATGCATCTGAATTAAGTAGCTCCACTTCCAATGTAACTTAAAAACTGACTATCCCATTCAGAGAAGATTAATTATTTGCTTAATTCAGAAGCTTGTAAACACAGATTTATTTTTTTGTGATGTTACAATAACATCATCATAGCAATATGGCAGCTTTTCCCACTGTTCTCTTTCTCACCTGCTTTTCTGCATCCATCTCTTGTCTTATGATCCAAGAATAATCCTTAAGAAGGTGAGTGAGTCTTTTTAATGGTTTTATGTGAATGCCTTCATCAAATCCTGGGCCCATAACTGTTTTTTTTCTGAGATATTGTTTACTTGCATTACGACAGTAACAGCCATCAAGCTGCCATAAATGCTGATGTGGTTGTGCAATAGATTGCCAAGTGTATACATATGTAAAGAATCAAAACACAGTTACTGAATCACCTGCAGAGTGAATAGGGAATTTATTTACTGCTTTGCTCCCATTTCTGACCACATACAAACCTGGCACTATAGAAGTGGAATCGGATTTTAGTGCTAAGGTATCTTGCAGCTGTCACATCTCTAAAATAATCTTTTTCCCTCAGAAAACTTACCCTAACTAATACAAACCTTTCTATCCCTACGATAAGGCAAAAGTCTTGCCAAGAATGGCTTCACTTTATTTTGTACCTCTAATTTATTCTCTGGAGTCTATGTATATTGTGAAGAATGGGGTAGAAGAGAAAGATCATTCAAGCTCTCCACTTTAAGCTGTGTGATATAAGTGTTATATCTGTGATATAATGGCAACTCCTTGATAGTTACCTTTTAAAGTTTTAACATTCTTAAATACAAGCATAATACGGTAAATCATTCATGAGATAACTTCATATTGATTTTACGTTAGAAGTCATAAAAGTATGACTTAAGCAATTGCCTAACTTTGAAAAGTACAGGGTTTTTAAGCATTGTGTAGACTCTTCATGAGAAAAGTCCATCTTCATCATTGCTGGGAGTCACGAGACATCATTAGACTGTCAAAGTGTTGGGGCTCGCAAAAAGACCCAGCACTTGCAAAAACTTCTGATCCGGTCATCACTTGTTGGTACCTCATCATATAATTTTCAGATTCTCTTCTCCAGGTTGCCCCTTTTCTTCTCTACTTTTAACCACTTTTCATTCAAGTCTGGATCATTTTACTGAAGTGTCAGCACAGGTGTCAGTAAGAACATGAGGTAGGGAAAAGAGTGGGAGGCAGACAGAATTTCCACAGCTCTCAGTTCAGTTGCTCACTACCAGGGCAATGGCCAGAAAGCAAGAGGAGATTTTCTGAAAAACAGCCTTAGATCCTTTAACTTTAGCCTGATTTGTACCACAGATGTCAGGATTCTGAAGGACAACTAACCTTTACAGAATCTGTTAGTTAAATTTCTAAGCCAATAACACAGATCTGCAAATGTTAAATTCTAGAATTTCATAATTTGGGTGAAATTGGATAGCTTCTGATAGAAGGCAACACTGCTGCCAAAGCCTGTCCCCCCTTGCCTCTAAAGGGGGGGACAGCCTCTTCTCATCAAATGCCAACTCAGCCATAAAAATCAGTCAGAATGAGAAACTCCACATAGAATTTTTTTTCTAAAGGGTTAAGCTGCAAATAATGCAACTGAAAAGAGACTTGTCAGACTTGACAAAAGGTATGCATCACTGCTAGTTCCCTCTGATATAACACCTATGCACAATAATCCCCTCTTCTTCCTCTATGCTTTCCTTATTTTCTACTTTGAAAACTGGAGATAAAAAGTACAGAAACGTATCCAGGTGTTACTCAAGCTTCCAAAATATAATGACAATTCTTATATCTTCCAAATAGGAATAAATTATAGAATCATAGAATAGCTTGGGCTGGAAGGGACCTTACAGATCATCAAGTTCCAACGTAATTATGTGCACATTACAAAGGTTACACTAAGTATAAACCAAATGGAATTGCAAGCAGGAGTACCACCTTCCATAAAGCAACTATAAAAGTGAATTATGAATTAAGAATGATACTACAGTGCAAAGCATGCTATTTTCCCCATTTTAGCAGCAATCGGAAGGTGTGTAGGAAATGAAGCAGATAATTGCTTTCTACTGTAGCGAATCAATTCCTGTTCATTCATGAATTGTCTATACCATGCCAGGCAAATATTTTATTCAAATTTTTTAATAAGGTGCTATAGAAAAAAGTGAATAAATAATCACATAATACCTCACGGCACAGCCTTATTTACCAAGTATACATGCAAATAGAATCCTAAATCTGCCCTAAGTAATTTTTGAAAATGTTTGCATTTTCAATGCTCAGTATTTAATGCAATAAACAAAATAATTTGTCTTGAAGCACACATATTCCAGGAACAGCATCATTTTGTAGGTCCACAGACCCATTTACCTTACAGTCTGGATAACGTGTGTTAGCCACTGGCCAGAAAGTTCAGATTTCATCTCCCAGCCACCATACTGTCTTGATTCTCCTTCTCTGAGGCTGAATGGAAGCAAAGCTCCACGGATAAGTTTTACCAGAGAATGCATCACTTCCTGAATCATTTTCTACATCAGAAGGAGGAAAAGAAAAAAATCAGTGAAAAGTGGTCTATCAATGTGCTTCAGCAACCATGTACTTGCTATACACAACAACGTGGAAGGTACTATCTACAAGTGGTTCAACATGGTAGAAAGTAGAGAAGGGGGTACAGGCCCACAAATTATTTAAGAAATCTGATCTTTAAGGTGGTGACACCAAAGTATCCTATATTAGGGGCAAATAAAAGAAAGCAATGCTCTCCCCTCTCTTAACTTACCTTGAAATCATTTTGTCTTTGCCTGGCGTTTTTCTTTGACCTTTCCATTTGGCCTGATTTTTCAGCAGTCTTTTGAAAATGAGAAAATTGAAAAGTGTAAGTATCTCATAACCATTGGCAAAATAATTCTGAAAAAGCAAGTTCCAAAGTGAAGAAGTGAAAACTGAGTTTATGATGCAATTATAAAAACTTACACATGGCAGCAACTCAACAAGCAAAGACTGACTATATAATCATTAAACTCTACATACCGCAGATCAGTGTGCCAATGTTTAATTTTAAGGAAATATGTGCATTTAAAACAAAGTCAAGTCTGAGAGTAGCTCTAGCAACATGAACTTGAGGTCAAAGTATTATCACTGTAATCTTAGTCAGAGCACCAAGAGCTCGATAAGTCTAACTGTACATCACATATATACGAAGAAATCCTATTTTCTCAGCAGGGAAGCTGCCCCAAGAAGGTCATGGATGTGAAGTGGGAGGCATTTCATGGAATGAGGGCAATTTGGAATTGTAACATTAGAGGGGGAGCGTGGTGGGGGTTTTTGTTTGTTTTTAGGAACACTATTTTGTTGACAATGTCTTCAAACAATTCAATTAACTGCAAAAGAGACTCTGCAACCTAATCAGCATCTCCATGGACAGTTTATTTCTTTGAAAAACAAGGAACATGAGTGCACATTACACAAGACAGTTACAGTTGAAGAAAGACCTAATTTGACTAACAGTCTTCCTGTTTGTAATTCTAGCCCTCTGTGGAGGTACTGAGAACACTTAAATTATACCAAAAAAACTTATTTCAAATACTGAGTTAAGTGCAGGGGTACAATTTTGTAGTTAGAAAAATGTCCTGTTTCATGTATGCACAGCAACATCTACTGGACAAGAAGTGCAATAACATGATAAAAGTTAATTTGAAATGCTGCATTTTTCAAGTACCCATGAAAAATTCCAAACTTTTCAGATTTTTAAGGTAAAATAATTTGAGATGAGCAAAACCTACAGAAAAATAAAACTGCTTCACATTACTGGAAAATATATAGCCAAGGAACTCTTGTACTTTAAAGCTCTGGACTATGTAATTCCAGACAAGGAGAATAACTCTTTTGAGTTATTGCTGCATAAACCACTCACTTCTCTCGAATGCCTTAAAAAGAAAATTAGCTGAAATCCTTAAAAGTCAGAAATCAGCTTAAAATTCACAGTTTTACAGCTGCTTTAAAGAACAACAAAAAACCTCACACTTCTTTGGTATTTTTTTTTTCTCAGTGGTTTTGCAGAATACCAATCTTACACCTTTCCTGCACAGACAGACCAAAACTATCTTGTGGTAAGACTAACGGTTACTACCTCTATACACGACTTCACCTAGAGTGATTCAAAGAACTCAACTTTTTAAACTGTTGAAAATACCACATAAATTTTTAACTGACTGCATCTCAAGGCACATAGCTGTCTTTTAAGAACTAAAGAAGAACACCACCACCCCATAAACACTACAGACTGAACAAGAGAAAACACAGCTTGTTATTCAGGGGATTTCCCTCGCATGGTTTTAAAACACCTTGAAGATTTGAACAAGTGAAATGAAATGACCATCTACACCATATTCACAGGACTTTCCTGAAACAACTGTTGCAGTCACCTTGCTTCCTGACTGACAGTAAATGGCAAGCAGCATGGCAAACAAAATTTCTTTCTGGACAAATACAATTTTTATGGTTTCTAACAGCAAATCATATAGACATTGAAGCTTGAATGTGATGTGGTGACAGATATTCTTAAATGCTCTAGAAGTAATCTCCTAGATTTTTCCACCCCCTCCTCCCACTCATTCTCAGTTGATTATGGCATGCAGAATGCAGAACACACAACAGAAACTGAAGGCACCAACACTTCTCTCTCCCCAAGAACTTGGAAGGCTTCAGTAAGGACCAAAGATGTGGAGAAATAATATATATGTGGATTAATTTCTCACAAACTTGGAATCTGACCACACAGAAGGAGAGTAGATGTACCTTAAAGACTATCAGGAAATTTACATCCTTGTCCTCTCCATATTTCTCTCTTTTTGTTTTTTTTAATGCATGGAAACAATGTTTTGTTCATACATGACTTAAGATCACTGCATTTTCCATTTGCAGTGATTTTCATAAGCATAATTTCTCAAGATTGTTTACAGTTGAAGTCTCAATTTCTTCAGAAATTGCTTTGTTTTTCATTGCACTCGGGAAAAAAATTACAGTAAATCAATTTGTAAAGTCTAATTTCCAGTGGTACTGTTGTCAAACATAAAGGCTACAATTTCCCTGATCAAGTTCATTATTTTTGTGAAAGTCAACAATACTAAGGTTTGTTTCTGATTCTACTTCTTCCACTAAGCACCATGAGGAATTGTCATAACTTTCTTTTGATTTTATCAGGCAAATTAGGATCATAAACAGAATCTATTTCATTGGAGCTAAAATGCTACATATATTGTGTTCAACGTATAGAGATAGCACCTGCTAGTATCATTATATAAAGGTGTTATATAGATAGATATACATATAGTGGCAACAAACAGAGATAGTCAGAGAAAAGGAAAATAAAGTATTTAAAATTCCTTTCCCAAGGTTTCTGTCCCGTTTTAAGAGACTGAAGCAAAGACTCTTAGATATCTATTGCTACAGTTCTGATTTAGGGATAATTTTGTAATGGAATAATGTAGCTATAACTTAAGGATTTAAGCACAGGAGGACATTACAACCATGACAGGATGAAAAAAACCCTCAAAAACTGAATTTACACAGTAATGGCTAAACAGAAAAGTTTTAGATGCACAAATTTCTAGGTTCAATCTAGAAGCTGAATAATATGCAGATCCAAAAGCTTCCTTTCTTTCCACCTGCTCTGTCTTCCCACCTATTTCTACATCTTTTTGCAGACCTTGTCTTCTGAGATTTTTAGTACCCAGAATGGTAAGTCCCAACTGCAGTCACCAGGACTTCTCAGTGATAATTATACAGATAAGGTATGAACTAGTATCTTATCTCTTGATGGAAGAGAGCTGCCTTTCACTATACCTCAATCATGAGTTTGTTTTTGACAGACTTGTTTCTTGGGAATATGCTATTACTACAGTTCTGTTTCTAGACAAGAACTTGGCTTCAGAACCAGAAGTGAATGTTCTGTAAAACATGATGCAATTCTTTGTCCAAATTTTAGCACTAACACTAACCTCAAAGCTATTCCATTTATATAGTAGCTGTATAGTATTGATATTAATTACAAAAGTTATCCTTTCAAAATCTGTTAACAGTGCACATAAAAGCAGCACATCATGAATCATTATCCCTCCCACATACTTCTTGGATCATAAAGATTATATTTACATAATTTGCAAAAATTATATAATCTGAGCAAGAAGGACTAGAAACATAGGTGACTATACTTCCAGATGAGACAGCCTATAGTATGTCTGTGTACACCACTCCAGGTCTTGGTCATTTTGCAACTCTGGTCTTGAACCCATCCTCACTTTCAAATATTTAAAACTTGAGATATGAGTACTCTTGTTCCAAAGAAAGGAAACTTTTTTTTTCTATATGACTTTATCTTTTATGTATCTCTACCCTTCATGCAATTTGCTATTTCTTTCTATCAGCAATGAAGCTATGAATAAGAGGGGAAACAACACAGATAGTGACTACAGCAACTGGAATGCAGAGAGAAACACCATCAGCAGAATTCTAAGTAATTCCAGAGTATGTTTTTGATCCTTTAAAAATAAAAATAGTCATCTCAATTCTATGGGTTAGTATTGCAAGACACTTTGCAGTCAAAGCAGAATCTCTCTAATATGTAAGAGTCTACATATTGTTTTACACACTTCTCTGATTAAAATAAATCCAGTCACTTCTTCCAGAGAAAAATTATAATTATTATCAAGTGTTGTTACTCAAAACTCAATTAATATCATAAAATCATAGAATAGTTTGGGTTGGAAGGGACCTTAAAGATCATCGAGTTCCAACCCCCCCGCCATAGGCAGGGACACCTCCCACTAGATCAGGCTGCTCAGTGCCTTGTCCAGCCTGGTCTTGAACACCTCCAGAGAGGGGGCATCCACAACCTCTCTGGGCAACCTGTTCCAGTGCTTCACCACCCTCACTGTAAAGAATTTCTTTCTTATGTCAAGTCTAAATCTACCCCCTTCTAATTTACATCCATTGTTTCTAGTCCTCCCATCCGATATCATATTAAAAAGTCCTGCTCCTGCCTTTCTGTAGGACCCCCTCAGGCACTGTTAAGTTACTATAAGGTCCCCCCTGAGCCTTCTCTTCTCCAGGCTGAACAACCCCAACTCCTTCAGCCTGTCTTCATAGAATATAGAAGAATCCATACCTCACTGAATAAACTTCCATTCACATAAGAAATCCAGAGCTTCCAGAAGTTGGGCAGCTGGCTTACAACAAGTTTTGTCAACTTTTCAACAAATACAACTTGCTGAGGAGCTTTGTATCGCCAAGCTAAAAGAGGTGGGGGGAAAAAAAGCAGAAAATTAAAAAACTTTGAATTAATAATAACAAAATTACACCACCAACATGTCGCTGCTTTGTGATGCACAAATGACTATGCATTCTGAGTAAAGCCTTTCAGGTAAGAATGGCATACACAACTGGTATACCTATTGGTTCTCTTTCTTCCCTTACAGGCACCATGACAATATATACAGACTAAGCCTTCTTTGTAGGGCTATCTGATGCAATCAACTTAACAATCCACTGAGGGATTTTTCTGTCTTCAAACCACTCTACAAGGTAAGATAACACAAGGGCAATGAAGACATTAGAAGTTTCAAATTACGAAGTGGTGATGCTGAAGAAACAGGGCTGATAGATGGGCTGAATCTTAAGGCAAACAATAGAAACTGTAAGATCTGGTTTATTTCCAGCTCAAAAATTTTTCCATTGTGACCTGGGGCAAGTTTTCAACCTCTCATCTTGTTTAGTAAAATCTTTTATCTGAAAAACAGGAGAGATTTCAACAGTGCCATTAAAAGTTAATAAATGTATCACTGATTATATAATGATATTCACAGATGAAGGACACGATCATAAAATGTAACACTGAGGCATCATTCATTTCACAAAGCTACTTACATTCCCTTTACACTGGCTATTAAAACAGAAGGAAAATAGTTTACATTTGGACACCAGGTAACTTTCCAAATTTTTCTATCCAAGAGAGTCTGGGGGAAGAGGAAGGTAAAGAGACAGGTACCCAAGGGCAGAAGTTAAATACTAATTAACAGAGAAAATAAAGGTAACATACTTCTCTGTAACCATCTGCCTTCTCCATCAAAACTTAGTTTTATGTTACTTTAACAAAACAGGGCATCAGAATAACAGTGATAACAGAATTATATTTAACCTCAAAAATTTGAGTAAAAGTTAGAACACTTAGTAAAGGAAATCCTGTACTTTTAAGAAAATCAAAACCAGAAAACCACAAAACAAACCAAAAACATATGAAGATGTCCACACTTGTTGGCGGAAGTAATTTTGTGTGTAACACTAGTCTTTTGTAAGTGATAAACTTAAAAACATTACACTATCCTAGAAAAATCAGTGGAAATGTAGAAAGATGTTGGATGAAACAGTACTTTTTTGACTTTGCCATGACAGAGAGTATTGCTTACACAGAACAGGAATTTGCTAGTTATGCAAAAACAACTGGCTAATTGGACATTATGTAACTAGCAGGCTTCACCACAGCCTTACTAGTTTATTGTGTTGCTATCCAGTCTTGAATCTCCTTGAAGTGCTGCATCCATTTGTCAAGGTGAGCTTGCCCACTGACATGTTTCCTTATGGGATGAGTAAATACCAGCACTAATCAAAACTGTTCTTTTTCTCATGGTCAATATGTTCAGGGACCTTAATACTATCTGAAAATGCACAAAAATCACAACAGAAGTAAAAAATTCAGAGACAGACAGATATAACTGAAGCATAAGCCTGCTGACAGCAGCATATCTGTTTACAGCCATGAAGACTTCAAAACTCAAAGAGCAAAGCTCATAGTGTGGAAATGGGATGTGAGCGCACTACTTTTGCCAACTTGGTTTATGACTCTCAGGGAACTGGTCTAGACCTAGTAGTAGAAAAAAAACCTCATTGACATATGCTGTGACTACCTCAGGAAGCTGTGCCAACACTGCTATAGCAACACAGACTCTGTAATGCCAACAAACCCAGAGTTATAACCAAAAGATTTCAACTTCTTTTGAGAAACCATTTCATCTTTGCCAAAAGCACCAGCTTGCAACTCAAGGTTACAACCAGGGATGTGTAGTCCTAACAGTGAACACAGTGGCAAGATTTACTTCATGCATGAAATTATTTTCCCCTCCAGGAAGCACACTAAGTCCCTAGACTGTGGACAGCACATATTTATTAGAATAAGCTACTGCATATGTCAAAAGGACACTCTGGCCATAAATTCAGGACATTTTGACATGGTTGCTATGGAAGCACTACTGTTAAAGTAGAAATTTTCTTTTATTCTATTTATTCTATTATAAACTGTGCTGTTAACATTGTAAAGATGAAACCAGTGCTACTGTTTACATTTCCTTGTGAACACATGCTCAAGCAAGAGATGAATGTTATTAAAATGATGGCTTAAAGTAATCTGTTCAAAGAACTTCATAGACAGTTACTGTCAATCATATTGATAAAAAAAAAATCCTTCACTTTTCCTCTGAGTCTTAGTTTAAACTTATGGTTGCAGAATATGCAAAGCTTGTCAAAGACTTCTTTTTTCCAGCTTACAAAAGGTTATGGATCCATAACTAAGTCTTAAGAAGTGAAGATAACCGACTGAATTGGAATTCCCTTCTGTAGATATGATTCTTGAAACAGAAACTTATGCAAAATAGTTCAAACAAGATAAAAAAAACCAAACTGTATTTCAGATGTTCCTTGCTACATTAAGCGTGACTTGTGTATTGTTGATGCATGGCATCCAACGACAACCAGGAATTTATAGTTTTGCTTTGTAAAACTTGTTAATCAACTTTATGGAATCCCTTGGGCTGAGAAAAGATGGGATAAGAGTAATATAGTAATGTAACTACTTGGTATCTATGTGTATTTTGAAGAGCGTGTAACTTACAGTTTGTGATACAAACATTCAACCTCAAACTGTGATATAATTTGTCTTCCATATGAAAATGCCCTATGGCAGCACAAGAATGTACAATTCTCAGTATTCTTCATTCTATAATTCTGGGGTTTTTTTCTCAAAAAAGCCCCAACAAAATCAAATATTTACAGATGGCTCGTCCACTCAAACAGAACTGGGAGAACAGCAACATCAAAGCAAACCAAAGCCAGAAAATTTTTCACAAAACCCACTTTCTTTGGTGAAAGATGACCTAACCCATGAAAAACATGTTTTATGTCTCCAGTGATGCAGTCACTGAAGGAATCCTGAGATTAAGTTGTTTGGACAAAGGTACTGAAGCCATTTATAACAAACAAAGGCTTGGCTGCTTGAGGACACACTACTTGAGTTTATTTCACTTTCTGGATTTGCAGAGTTAGAGAACAAGGACTAAGGACCAGAAATGCAAAGTCATGGAAGAATCAAATGCGAAGGGAGTCTTCTTTGCAATCATACACAACAGGCACAACAGCAAAATGCCATATGAAGTAGGTGGTTGAGAATACAAAAATTTTAAAATTCTGGTTTTGTAGAAAAAAGACTCTTACTACCTCAAATACATTTTATTAAACTGATTCTAGCTATGAACTGCTCTTTGCTTGTAAAAAACACAGAGAAACCCTTTAGTAAGCAATGGTAAAACATGGGACAAAAAGTTTTATTTGGTACCAACCAAAACAAATGCAGAATACCTTTTTTTAAAAAAACTTTTTTTGTTGCACTATACACTAGATATAGAAAACTTTGCTTCTCCAAATAAAACAGATACCTACCATCATCACGGCCAGATTGAAAGCTGCTGCCCCTTTTCAATGAAGCAGTTTGACTGAGATGGCCGATTGGTGATGGACGCATATCACTGTCCAGGTCAAGCATGGGGCTATGGAGCAATGGGTTACCTAGAGAAGAGGAAAAAAATGTTATAAAGGTCTTGCAAATCAATCAATATGAAACTGCATGCTGCTTGTGGAATTCTAATCTAATTCAGAGATAATACCACACAAAAGTTATGTAGCAGAAATATTCTTAGTCCTGCTTATTTATACTGCTCACCTAGATCATCACACTTCTACTGACTCCTGCAGCAAAACCAAAACCACAAGCACCATGTGAGAAATATTCTTTGATCTGCTTGTTTCTCTGGTTTTACTTCAATTAATACCCTACAAGTAGCTGCTTGGAAGCCATAAATAAATATGTATTTGTGACATTAGGGATGTGTATTTTTCAACAGCAAAAATTTCTTGTGCCTCCAGCTGTAGCAGTTAAAGGCAGAATGTTCAACTACTTCTTAGCTGTTTTGATCTCTACAGAAATCGGATAGGAAGAATTCACCCACCATGGAGCAGATGCAATGTATGTTTGTGCATGTCTGTATGTATACAGATCTACAGCAATATTATTTCCTACTGTATCAAATATTCTTTTCTTTTTTTTTTTGGCCTATAGATGACTGTCTAAATATTGCTCACAATTAGCAAGTCCTAAGCAATGAACTAATCTGATAGAGGTGGATACATGGAGTCCAATGTACATTTTGGAAAACAACCGTGTAATAATGACAACAACACTGACAACAATCCTTTTAGAGTCGAAATTGCTGATTTGCACATTTTACCTTGCAGATACATATATGAAAGTAACCAACGAAAGTTATTTCAGCATTAGTCAACAACTAAACTTTATTTGCGGCTCACAGAATTACAGAACAGCCCAGGTGGGAAGGGATCTCAAAAACTCATCTGGTTCAACCTTTTGTGGGTAAGCAAGCCTTAATGAGATATGTAGCACCTTGTCCAGTTGTGTTTTAAAAACCTGCAGTGACGGAGATTTTACTATGTCCAATGAATATGTTAATATTGGTTGATTATTTTAATCAATAACTACATTCACTGAAAATGACAGGAAAGTCATACAGGAAGAGCAGCTGCTGTAACACTGTGATACTCAGATTCTAGAGTAACACAAAGTAAAATTGATTTAAGAATACTTAATCTTAATTCATGCTGCTCTCAGGCCAGTATGTCAGTCAAGATGTGCCTATTCACTTTCTTTCAACAGCTGTTGAAATATAACCCTTGCAATACAACTCTAGTGAAACTTTTAGCAAACTTCCAATAGGTGACAGTATTGGGTTTTAGTTTCTTTTGAAGTAGTCCTTCCTCCCATAACGCTTTAGTGGCTTTTAAAAAGATTTCCTGTGGCCTTTCACTGTGGCATTGTGCAGTGGAATGACCCCGGCTTGATGCCAGGTGCCCACCAAAGCGGCTGTATCACCTCCCTTCCTCAGCTTGACAGTGAAATATAAATGGAACAAAAGGCTTCCAGGTCACAGGCAAAATAGATGAAAATTAATTTCAATTATTACCAATCAAATCAGAGGAGTGTAATGGGAAATAAATCTGAAAACACCCCCCCCCTCTTTCCTTCTTCCTGGGTTCAACTCCCACTAAGTGGCACAGGGGCACATGGAACAGGGGATATGCTCAGTTTATCACATGTTTCTGCCACTTCTTACAGCCAGGAGAGAAGACTCCTCACATTCTTGCCCTAGTCTAACATGTGATCCCTCCACAGGAAACAGTTCTCAATGAACTTCTCCAATACAAGTCCTTTGGAAACAGAGTGCTCCAGCATGGATCCACCACAGGGTCACAAATCCTGCTAGCAAACCTGCTCCTCTCGCCACAGGTCCGAACAGGAAACTGCTCTAATGTGGGCTTCCTCTAGGTTCACAGCCTCTTTTGGATGCATACACCTGTTCCAGCATGTGGTCCTACACAAGGTGCAGGTGGGTATCCACTCCATCATTAATCTCCACAGCCTGCATCACCAGGGTCTCCACTACAGGCAGCAGGGGGACCTCTGCTCCATCACTAGCAGACTAGATGGGGCTTTGAGCAACGTGGTCAAGCAGGAGGGGTGCCTGTGTATGGCAGGGGTGTTGGAACCATATGATCTTTAAGGTCCCTTCCAACCATTACATGATTCTGTAATTACCTGGAACACCTTCTCCCCCTCCTTCTCCACTGACCTTTGTGTTCTCTCACATACTCTCAGTCCTCTCTTCTGGCTGTTGCCTGCCATGCCGGGCTTTTTTTGCCCTTCTTAAACATGTTCCAACACATACACTACCACTGTGACTGATGGGCTTGGTCTTGGCCAGCAGAGGATCCATCTCAGCACTGGCAGGCATTGTCTCTGCTGGACATGGGGGAAGCCTCTCAAAGAAGCCATCACCATAGCCTCCCCACTACCAAAATCTTGACGAGCAAAGCACATACACGTTATCATTACTGAGCTAACTGTTGAATCCTTCATTTATATTATTACTGTTCATACTGTAAGACACTTAACAGAGACAATTTATTACCTCATTCACAATCGTTACTGACACAGTGACTTGCTTGACCTAACCATACTATCTTTATTCTGTATTATGACTCACTACTATATAACTTTTTAAAACATTCATCTAGGTGGCATCTTTAACATTTATGGATTTTCAGCAATACTTAACCCTCTGCAGTGATTTACCCATCATTACATTGTCATAACATACAAGGTCTACAACGAGTTTGAAAAAGAATCTAGGGAAAGATTTTTCCTTTTGAATGAACTAAAAATACAGAACAAGAAAAAAGTAAAAAAATAAAGCTTTCAGAAGTTTTTTTTTCATGGGTAGGTATGATGCAAGAGCAAATAGTTAATTATTACTGACAAGTACTATACAAGTCCTCATATAGCAGTGATATATGTAGGGTCACACATCATCAGCATTTATATGTTAGAAATTGTTTAAATTGTATCTTAAATGTTAAAGGTTTGCAATAATCAACTTATAATACTGCAGGAACCTTACAAAATGAAGTAAAACCAAAACAAATTAATTCCTCTTAGATTAAAAAAAAGACACATTCAGTAGGTTAAAAAGATTCCATCTAGAATAAAAAAAAACCTGTATAGAAGACCCTAAGAAGTTTTAAGTGCTTCATACAGTTCTACAGCTTCATGAAGAATCTGACTCAGGTTCAATGCACAAGCCTTTTATTACCCCCTCCCCCAAAAAAGTATGCCAAAAAGCACAAATCAGAATAGTACCAGTCACTGACAGTTAAAACATGTAATACAAAAAAAAAAATCTTAGAAGTTTTGTAATGCTATTTGCACAAAAACTATAATTAGAAAAAGTCATGAAACACCAAAACTTCCCTCCTTGATGTCCTCACATAGAATTTAGGTTCTTGCCTTTCAAATGTCTTGTTAATACAAAGAACTTCTTGTAAATAGACGGTCTCTAAAAACGACAGCGCAAATTAAAGCTCAGAATTAAGAAAAACAGGCACACTTACCAAAACTTCTTAATGCGAATTAGTTCAATTAAAACCATTTGCCTGAGGTAGCTGAAAGCCCGAAAATTCTGCATTGCTGCTGATACACTAACCCCACGCTGCCCAAATGGTTTATATATTCACCAGTAACAGAAAACATGTAAAGAATACTCTCTTGTTCCACCAGAAAAACCACATCATCAGTTTGCAGCTGTACCAGGAAAAGAAAGTTTAACATGAACTAATTTCTTAATTGGTTGTCTAGCATTACAAGCAAGTATAACACAGCAGCAGGGAACTACAACAGCTCATATACCCTCAGGACTAATAAACATCTGGACTACATTAGCAAAGCTGATTTTGCTTTCACTCTACCAGAAGATAGCGCTTGAAGACTGCACACTAATGCACACATCTTGTAAAAAACTGAGAGTTAACTTCCAAACAATTCTTCCTGCAGCCCAACTCATTGCCTCTCTGGAGCCAGCAGCTTAAATTTAGCAGTATAATGTAATACAGTGATTTAATATTAGTGTGGACTGTAGACAATAATATTTATAAACCTAAATAAACTACCCAAATAATAATTTACAGCCTATTCATTATTCAATTTGTTTACTATTTCTACATTCCTAGATCCTGTATATTGGTCAGTAACAACCTTGTGTCTCAAGAAATTAACTTTTTTATGTACTAGCAAGTTTTAAGACATTGTATCAACAGCATGAACAATTCATTCTTGGCAGGGCATCTTTGCATCTTTGAAGTTACAGAAGTATTTTTTTCCAAAATACAGCAGCTACATGAAGCATATCTGACAGTGACTTCAGAGCCAAGTGTATATTTAACCAAGGAAACACAGGAAAAATAAATGTACTACATTTTATTCTTCCACCAGTCGTGGAAAACCAGAAGTGTAACCAAAGCCTTACTACATTGACAACTGTAAAATCATTAGAAGATCTAATAAGAAGTTATAAGGATTTAACTTTTTTGCCTTAAATTTTTCCTTAAACAGGATTTTACTGGATTACAACCATTTACACACAAGTATTTTGAAGATATGTAGAACAAAATAAAAACATTCAGATACTGTGTAAAATGTAAACAGTTCACAGGTTTTGTTCTGACCTCTTCTACTCTAGCACGGAAAGATCTCACTAAAATAAGGATCTAAAATGAAAAAAAGCACAATGCTTTCTGAGATAATTTATATGTGCTTTCATTTTCTGTAAATAAAAAGTCACCTGTGCTGACCTGTAACTGCAGGTTTTCTCTAAGTTTATCAGTACTGGAGTTGTTACCAGGATATTCACGTGCTTACAGTACTTGTGGTTTACATATGCACACATACCTTGACCCCATTTTTTGGTAACATTACCTGCATGCTCTTGGCCTTCACCACAAACACACCTATTATGAAATCGGATCAAAATAGACTTTTTCATCATCAGCAAACCAGTCAATGATTTAAATCTGTAAAAGCAGCTTTACTTTTGCATTTCCAATCTATGACCAGAGTGTAAAGATCATTCTGTGCTGTGCATTGCCCCATGACTCTGCTTGGTTTTTCCCCCGTCTCCCATTGCAGTCTGACAGGCAGAAGTTTCTTGTGGGAGTCACACATCTCTCACCTCCCTCTTATAACTTCAGCAGCTCTGCAACTCTCAGAGCATCACTTACGTGACATTCAGTTAAAGCTTTTTACAAAAGCTACAGGTTGGCCAGGGGATAATACAGTGCCTGTACATTTTATAGAGAATAAATTGTCAGCAAATGACCTGCCTCAGTTTGAGTATTTTTCAGTGCAATTTTCCATGCTAAGTCAAACATCAATCATTACGCAGGCTGCACAGACATATACAGAATGCCTATGAGCGACATTTAATTTAAAAAGACCCTATAGATGTGCAACCAGGTGAATACAGTTACTGTATTCTTTCATCCATTATGTATCTCTCTCAGTGAATTTTCTCACAGGCTATCATAGCGAGGGAAGGCTGATCTATAGCCTCCCGACTCTCTGAAGGGGCGGCAGACTTCCTTACCACCCTTAAACACCTTTGAACATTTTTTCCTGTGCACAGCGGGCCCTTGTCCTGTGCTACAGCCTGACCACCCACTGTTGCTTGTTGACCAAACACACTGTGCCTGGAGCCTGCACTGACACAACCAGGATAAGATTCCTTTCAAGGGCAACGCAAGGAGAATTTCAATTTGTCTAGGCAAGAAATTAGGCGAGGAGAAATTACTAAAAAAAAAAAAATTAACCTGCTCAATAGATGAATGACTGCATTTAATTCTTTTTTTTTCCAGAGTGCCTTTTCTCTCTAACTATTTATTTATTAAGAATTTGACATTTTTAAATGAACAAGAAGAAAATGGGTTTTATTTCTAGCAGTGGAAGTTTAAAATTGCTGCATGTTATGAAAAAAAAATAGCTTTCAGAATACATGTGAAAAGATCTTTTAAAAAGTCCTGAGTTATGCTAAAATTTTTAGTTATGCTAAATAGATTTATACTAAAACTATTTTTCAGTTTATTACCAAAAAGGTAATTCGGCTATTTCTAGTGGTTTTCTAAGTATTTCATAGCCTAAGGCGAAGCCTTGTTTTTTCAGTGCTACGGGCCAAAAAGAGCCAAACACTTCACGTTCAGCACATAAATAAAAACTATGTCATTTTACTAGCACTAGTAAAATGCACCAGTGAACAAAGATCTTAATCAACTTTCAAAACAATTCCCTTTTACTTAATTGCCCAAATAAGGACTTAGAAGACTAGAGCAGACACCAAGGTAAAATTGTGGCCACAGAAAAGTTTCACTTTGTTTTCAGTAGTACTCATCTTTTCAATTTTGATTTTAAACTACTTGTGCTGCTTTTTTTGACCACAATATTTACTGCCTGCTTTTTAATAATGATTTTTAGGATCATTATAACACCTTAAATACAACTTAAAGTACAAATTAAATATTATGTAATAGTATTATGTAAGAATGTGCCCTATAATTCCAAATATATTCAGGATTTTTAGCAGAATCTGGTAACACCACAGTTACAGATAAAGGGAGTAAAAGGGGAAAATAAATTCAGTGTCATTTTTTGAATGGATTAATTTTTTTTTTTTTGTAATTAATAACCCATTAAGGGTTTGCTTGACATCTGCTGTCAAAAGGGTATTTCTGCTACGGACAAGGGATGTGGTTTAGACATGAAATGGCTCCCAGCTGTAAGAAGTCTTCTTCCAGATGTACAGTAAGCAAAGGCAATGGAAGAGAACCAGCTGCTAGGATAACAAATTGAAAAGGCCCTTTTGACACAAGCCTTGCCGGCCTGTCTGATCTAACAAAGATGGATCATTCATTGCAAGGTGAATAGAATCTCAGTGTGGAACAGAAGAAAGAGCAACGTGGTCTAAGCATCCATCTCTATCCTTCACACAGCATACAGCTGCTGTTACTCTAGCAGAGAAAAATCCTGTAGATCTTTCTTAAAACTTTTTTTTTGTTGTTGTTACAATATCTGGAGTTGTGAATCTTATTCTGGGTGCTGCAAAAATTACATTCTTTTCCAGCAATTAGAACTTCAACAAAAATCACAATGACCAAAATAGTATATACCAGTTCTGAGAACAGTTTCCATGTCAAGAACTTTAATAAGTTGTAAGCTATGTATTTTGCAACCCAAAGGACAGTAAAATGCTTCAGTTTTCTAAATTATATTAACAGATAGCTTATTTCCAATAATGTTACATAATATCCCAGAAAGACTTCTTAGGAAATCAAGACTTTCAATCAGCTTGACAAAACCAGGATTAGAGTTCTTATCCATTTTTGCTCAAAGAATCATGAAAACTACTAAGTCACCTTTAAAGTCTAAGCAAATAACCACTGACCACACAGAAAACGGTCCTAACCTCCATAGCTTCTTCTCTTGACACTGATGTTTAGAATCCCATTGCTTAACTCATTTTGGCTACCTGCCCAGTGCCCCAGGCAAATTTTAAACTAAACCTCATTTATTTACAGTTATTTTCATGTCATTTTACGTCATTATATCCCCCATGTTTCCTGTACTCCAATAAGTCTGGGAAGTCTAAGCCAAGGTGAAAAACTACAATTATGCCCTAATAATAGGGGAAGAACTGCCAACTCAAGTTAAAAACTACAAATATGTAAAATCTCAATTGAAGGAAACCACTTACTATCTAGGTATCACATTTAAAATCCACTTCTACAAATCATAAGTTCAAAGTTCATAACAGCAATTCAACCTTTAGCCAATAAAAGGCATAAAACGAGTACAATTCAATACATCATTCAAAGTATCACGCTAGAGATTCAGGAAATGCTGTTCTGAGAGAGCATAATGGTCTACCACGTTAAGCTTTATATTCATAGCCTTTAAAAATGCCTTTTTTGCTGTCTATTCCATCTCATGAATCTTCCTTTTTCTAGCATATCTACATACTAAACAACAGGAGCAAATTGTCTTTACCTACCTTAGGTCCTTCCAATGGACAGTGATCGGATTAATAAAAGGAATATATCAACCTCTCAAGAAATAACTTCACATCATTTAAAAAAAAGCTTTTAAAAACAACAAAGGAGCAAAACTGCACATTCCATAAGCAAGGCTGACAACATCTAAATCAAAAACATAGAAAGACAGTAAATCCCATATGTTTACAAGCATTACTACATCAGTAGAGATATAGCTCCTCTAAATTGCATGTGGGTCCTCCATCTGCAAGTGCACCCCTAATGACAGGGAGAGCAGGAAAATGGCTTAATGTATTGGACACAATCATGGAAGCTTTGTGACTTGGGCATCCCTTATCCTGCCTCATGCTTCCACTATGACTTTGGCACTTCTGTTTGGTCTCTTTGTCCTGGCTGTTCATATTTCAGAGCTGGCAAAATTTTGTTTTGCTATCATATATACATATTCACTCACTCCTTAAAACACGTGGGCTTGGATTCCAACAGTTTCCAATAATAAGAACATCATTCGCCTGTGTGTTTTTTAGCCTCACATATGAGAAAGGTCTGCTATGGCTATACAGAGCAAGAGATAGATCAGCTTAAAGCACTGTAGAATAAGTAACAGCAGCCTTATCTGAGCGTATAATGAAACATTAATCTACATAATTCAAGAGCAAACCAACAGGGCTGATTGAGACTGATTGTAACAGTATATTAATACACATACATATTCCTCAAGGGAGATGAACTCCAAAATGCTGCAGTAAATTACTTGATACATTTGAGAAAACTCCCCATCCCACTTTTATCTGTTGAAATAAATGCAACCAACATCTTTTACAATTAATAATTGTCTGTTAAAATCAAAAGAAACATACAACAGAATAATTAGCCATTGGTAGTGGTCAGTCTTTATGCCACACTGACAAATTATGTGACAAAGCTTAGTACAGCTGGATATAATTCAGGTTTTTGGAAATAATGCAGACATATGCTAGATTACCTGAAAGCAGACAGTACTTGGAACACCAACAACTTCTGCTAAGTCTCGAAAAAAAATCCAGGAGAGAACTCCAAGCTATTACAGACCTAAAAACTGGCCATTGTTTTTTCTTTCAGGCTACATCAGAGATTTTACTATACTATGATATTTCACAGTTCTAGGACATGCTTACAACTACAGATTGCTTCTACAAAATATAGTTAATCTCTAGAGTAGTTAAGCAAAAAGGCTTTTAAAACAAAACAGAACAAACTTTTCATGTGATAGTACTACTGAGAGTGAAGGATTCACATTTAGATCAAAAATACACATAGATTTAAAACTTAAATCAATATGTATTTCAATATCTAATTCTCAGGTAGCGTCTTCAACCACCTCAGCATTTCGATTAGTCTGCTTCACTCAATTATGCTCAGAAGAGCCCTGAAAGTACAGTTAATAACTGTATTAGCAGTTAGTAACTGTAAAGAAAAGGAACCTATGAAGGAAGTATAAAAGCAGATTTACTCCTTATCAGTATGGAGGATTTTTCCTGACTGTCAATACTAGTGGCCTAGATGATACAAAGCACCATTAAATCTCTTCAAGAAGACAGGAGATCCTATTTCTGTATAAGAAAATAATTTCCATGTAATGATTAACCTACTAATAGCATGAAGATAACTAGAACAATTCTGTCCCACTGAATCTGTTGTCTTTTCATATCAATGACTGAATTTGGAGAACGTTCTTAAAATTCACTTAGGCTTAGGTTCAGCTTGTTTAGCAAATAATGTCAAGGTTAAACTTCCCTTCCATCACAATCAGCAAATAAATAATTTGATTAGACTTAATGTTTGACAATCATCTACAAAAATCCTGTCCAGAATGTCTATTATTAGAGTTTTCAACAAAGATCTCTCTAGGTAAGAAAAGCAAAGGTTTTTGTCTAACTACAAATCCACTTGGGGTAGAAAAATCCATGTATAACAACTCAGAGCACAGCTCTGCATGGAAAACAAATACAATATCAAAATGATTTCAATTTATAAATTCACAGTCAATAGAAGAACTAAGCAAAGATAGCAAAAATAATTGGTATGGTCAAAGTAGAACTCTAATTCCTGTCTGCTTATTCCAGCATCTGCAATATGAAGAATGCCATCTGCTAGAAACAGTATCTATTATCCCTGTTGAGTAGGGAAATGTAGAAGAGTTAATGCCTTTTTCATTAGAATATCAGTCTTATGACTCACCTCTTCCTTCAAATGCTTGATATATGAAATGATCTTTTTTGGAAGCATGTCTTCAGAGTGGAAGACTTCAATGTTAGAAAATTTATTACTATTTTCTTGTAAAAACAGCCTGTGAATTTGCAAACACATAAACCACATTTCTGACCTATTAAATTGATTAGATTCCTCAAAGTCTTGCACAGCCAACTAGAGCGAAAGCCCATGCTTTTCCATTTTGAAAAGCATACATTTACTGAAGTAATTAGAGACATTCCATGTCTCTGATCACAATCAGCACTGTTCTACTTGGCAGTTAACAGCGATTGTTGCAACTTTTTCCTTCTCCTGTCTGGTATATGCCAAAAGTAAAGATCTATGAAAAGGAAAAATCATCTTCGCCTACTCTTCCTTCTTCTTACTAAATAGTATGTAAGAAACTGCACCTAATAGGATCAACTTTAGAGTATTTTACAATTTGTACAAAAACTACATTAGTAAGGATCACAATAAAAGGCTGGAGAAAATTGAAATTTGATGAGCTCTTAAAATAAAAATTATTAATACATTAGCATTTGTTTCATATACACACTAAATATTAACATGCATTTACTGGGCATTCAGGTTATTTGAATTCTCTCTTCTGTAAGCCAAACAAAGCTTCTAACATAATAGCTCCTTTGATACTAAAATTGATGTAAGAAGATATGTTGCAAGAAATGGGTTGAGATTTCCAAGACAAGCCTAGGAATGCAGACACATTTCTATACATTTACAGAAGCATGCATATCAAAATTGTATGATTACTGTATAAAAAAGAATCAAGCACTTGATCTACTCATGCTCCTGTTTTTCTCACAAAGAAGCCCAGAGATGGCTATGAAACACTTTGCTAACAAGTGGAGAAAAAACGAGCCTGGAATCATTAACCATGGCTACTTTCAAAAGTGAACTTTGCTCCTGATAGATCTGTATTGGGGCGTGGTGTCTCAGGATTCTGACAAGGAGCAAAGATGGGCAAGTTTTGGAAATGTTCTAAATTTTGGCCAAAAGGCCAAGAAACCAACCCAGTGCTCCAACTGGCCCCACATCACTCCTCACCATGCTGTGGGACAAAGTCTACTTTAAGCTAAAAATTACTGACATCACTGTTCCATGGGATGCACCCTGTGAACCTGATGTCATAATCTCTGCCAAAGACAGTTTAAGCCTCCTGCAACCATTTCTCAGCACATTTTTGCAGCAGTTCCAACTCAGTATGATTTCTGTGGTTTCTCAGAAGAGAACACGTTATTTGGTCTGGGATACACATGCACTACACTAAACACGGGCATTCCTTGTAAGTCAAGAGAGGCCAGATTCCAAAATGCCTACTCATTTCAGGAATAGCAAATTTGCTAAGACTTCTGGAGAAACAAGGGACCACATGTCATTTTCTAATTTAAAAATCCAGTTTTCAGATTTTATTACCAGAAATGCCAGGCCAATTGCCTCCCACTTATTCCCCTTTGAAAATATGCTCATGAGACAGATCACATTAATGGGCAGCTAAGTTGCTGACAAACCTGGAAACAACACCTATGAGTGGACATTTCTTTGAGAAGCAATATTCTCAAAGACAAAATGCAACTAAATACTTACATTGGTCCTAATATGACATTGTCTAAATATCTTACTTATTTAACTCACAGGTCTGTGCTTGAACAGTGTAATCTGAACTTGGAAATGAAGGAAAGAATAAGAGAACAACATATACCATTCACTGCTTATCAAGAAATTGCACATTATTCCACTATGCCTCAATGCCCTGCATATCCACATACTGACAGCAGATCTTGTGACAAAAAAATCTTACTAGAAGATTCAACAAATAATCCAAACTTCATGTGACCTCAAGAGGTCTTTCAAGAGGACAGTGCGTTTCGGACACATGATTGAAATTTAACACTTTTCCCATGTGAAGAGCTTAAAAGTTATAAATTAAACAAATAGAAAACTCCAACTACTGATTTGTTTTTATAATATAATAAAGAAAAAATAGAAGTCAGTACTGAGCTTTGTAAGTTATGAAACTGATGGGAAAAAAACACGAACACCATTTATACACCTAAACTTGTCAAATTCAACTTGTTAATTCGTTAAGTGTCAAACATACCTATATATATATAAAACCCCACAAAAATATATCCTTGCCTTTTTGTTCTTTAACACAGCTCTCCTTACAGTTGTGCATGAGCTGCAGAATCCACTGATGTTGAGCCCCGATGCACTGCCAAGCAGGGTCCCCAGGCGCATGAAGATCAGAAAGATATCTGCAAAACACAGTCCAAAAATCACAGCTCTGACTTGACACACTGAAGGTCTCATTAAAATAGACAAAAGATGTTACATTTTTTAATATAATTTTAAAAATTCAAGAATAGTTGCTGATATGCTCATACCCAATGCAAACACAAACTCTGAATTCCCCCTTTGTCATATAGTGAAGGAAAATTCCATTTAAAAAACCCTTGCAGAAATAAACTCATACAGATTTGATATCACATTAATATATACTTTCAGTTGTGCCTCTACTAAAGTTCTTGGGAAACCAAGCTATTAATCTGCCAAGGTTGCAGTTCAGTATTTCATGTTTCACTTGGAAACAGTGACGACATCTCAAGCACATAAAATATGGTATTTTTTTTTTCCCCACTTTATATATCCTGATTGTATCATCATGTAACCTTAGCAAGTAAGTAAAGAAGGAATTAAGTTTTGGTGGCTCATTAATTTTAGCACATGCATGCACAAACAAATGTAAACCAAGCTCCTAGTCGGGTTTTTTTGTTTTGTTTCTATGGGTCATTTGGGTTTGTTGTTTAGGGATTTTTTGGCATTAGAACGTGCATGCACAGTCTTGTTAAAAAAAAAGGAGGGAAAGAAAAAGATAATTTGGGCTTCTAATATACAGACATAAAACACCCTCTGGTTTTAGGGAGAGAGAAGCATTAGAAGCCAGCTGTTGTGATTTTGATGAGAACATATAATATAGTCTAATGTAAGACATTCCAGACTAACAACAGTAATTTCAAAAGAGTATCTTCAAAAAGCAGTAGCTGCTTTACTGTTTAAGGCACTCCATTACATTCTGCATTAAAGTGAGTCAGGACAGATTCAAAAATTGGAGATGCTTAGGGGCATTACACTGATTTATTACCTTAAGCAGTGGAGAGAACACCTTCACAAAAGCTGTATTATCAAAATAAGGACTAATGTTAAATAGGACAGCACTGCAGTATGGCATCTGCTTTGATAACTGTATACAGGTCTTATTCTTAAAGAGTCAAAGTAGGATTGGTTGGGTGGATGAGAACATTACACAACCAATCACATCGAAGGAGTAATATTTATAAATTATTACCTCATGCCCCCCCTCAGAGTTCAGGGGAACTTAAGTGTTTGCTTAGACTCAAAACAAAAACAAAAACCACCACTAGTTTTGGAAAAAATACATCTACTTGGCTGTTAAGTGAATTGTTTCTAAACAGTAAAAAATTTGCCTTGCAAATACTATAGTAAAATGAGAGATAAGTTTGAATTGAAGCCTAATTATGAAGATAAACACTGAATATCTGTGGGAGGAAACAACAGTATTTCAGGTCTTGCTCAGTAGTAGACACTGAGGAAACACAAAACAAACACATCAAGGAACCTCATACAAATGGCATATTTTAAGCAAATAATTTTACAATTAGGCTTTTGTTAATTTCCTCACAGATGAAGTGCCCTGAAAAAAAAAGCTTTCTTCATACCTTGCCTCCAGAAAACTTGGAATAGTATAACCACATTATTGTATCTACAGTAGTGATACTAATTTGATCACTTTCTATGCTGAGACTTTGTTAATCATTAGATCTAAAATATTCCACATTTGCCCACCCTCTGCTCTTTTTTATTATACTATTCTACATGCAAAATACATTTGGTAGTTACACTAACACAGTCTGCTCTAACATAGGCTGGAATATTTTAAGGTCAATACTTACAAGGTAAGGCACAAGAGAAAAGCTAAATGAAAACCCAAAACAGCATGCCACCAAAAAACTACAACCCAGAATCCATCACATACACAACTCTGAAACAGGTGAATTTTAAGAATGCTTCTCACACAGCACATTTGAGGAGACAAGTGACTACCTTATATAACGCTTCTGATCATGCAATATTGATGGAGTTTCAAGTAGTTTATCCAGCAGAAGTTCTCTTAGAGCTTCAATTCTGGTTTCAACTTCAGCATAATCTAGGAGCAAGGAGAGGAAATATATCTAATGTGTACCTCTGACAGTGGAATGAACTGAAAATTATGTTCTTTTTCTAGGACATGAGACATTTCTAATGGTAACATGGAAATCAATATAACCTATTTTCTAACATGCCAGATAGGAAATTTTGTATACAACCGTTCTACAAAAACGGAAGCTTGGTCTTAGGAATCTTCCCTACAATATGCCAGGAAAGCAACATCTAAAGTCTCATTTTATTTACTGCAGCTTTTTTTTTTCTATCCAGTATTACCAAGCCTTAATAGATAATTTGCTGTGATCTCACATTTTCTAGGATATACTTCACCTGGAAAGCTTGCAAAAATTATTGCTTAGAGTAATTACTTCCTATAAAACCATGCTTTTAAACCACACAAAACTCACATAAAGTTCTTTAAACTACTGTGTGCTTTTTAGCCTTTAACTTTTTCTAGAAAAGCCAATAAGAGAAACCACATCTTACATTTCCTGAATACTTGAACCTCTGTCTTTCCAAAAAGTGACTTGGCTTTTTCATAGTCATTAATAACCACATCATAATCACCCTGAAAAAACAAAAAACCAAACAAAATACACTCACAAACAAGCAACAAATATTTATATTTGTCAAGAAAATAATTTATCTCAGGAAAAAAACCCCCATTTTTAAAGGATTATACCTTCTGGATATTTCTTTCAATATTCAAGGGAAGGTTGAAAAGGAATTTAAAACGTTGAAGAACATTAAGTGCGTTTCTTGTTGAATCAGCTTTGTCCTTGCGACCCAGCACTTCTTGGAATAAAGTATCTGCTGTGTTACTGGCTCCTATTTTTAAAAGCACAAAAATAAGAAAAAGTAGAGTAAGTAATAAGTTCAAATGACGTACAGATTTGCTCTATTGTAATGAATCATTTGAGTTTTTATAAGAGCAAATGAGTAATTATTGCTCAATTTTTATATTTCCTTGTTCAACTGTGTTAACGTTTTGCAATTGATGAAATAGTATTTCAAAGTGAATCACTTAGCAATTTAATGTGGTAAGACCCCTGTGCAATTAAAAACAATCACTCTTTCCTATTTCAAATGCTTAACTGTGCTGTAGATATTTTATAGTTTGCTTTGGCTCCTGATCTACATTTTACAAGTAAATTATGCATCTCGGGATATGGAAGCTTTTCTTTTTAGAAAAGTATTAATTTTATCATGTTAGTGTCACAGCTTTAACAGTTAACACGTGGTTTTGCATACAGCTTTTTTGTGTTTTCAAATTAAATTTTAATTCCAAATAATGTTAATAATTTTTAATTCAGTCACATAAGAGTATCAATGATTAAATCAAAGGAAACAGTATTGCCAAAAAAAAAGTCTATCTGGTTAATGTAACACAATGAATAAGAGTTCACTAAAATACTTGCTGGCTTCATTGCACACAGGATCAAATCCTGTTCTATAATTTCATGCAATTACGTTTCTACAACCTTTGTGAATATTATTCATTAACTACGTGAAATGTAGCCTTAAAATCTTTTCTATCTACACTAAAAAGCATTCCATTTCATGATACTTTCCTAACATGGAATAACAGTATTTCATTTATAATAGGGAAGATTTACATTGCACGTGAACATTTGCATTTTTCAACTTGTGACTTATTTTTAATTAACAAAAAAAAAAGCAAGACTGTTTTAGCTTTTTTGATCATTGCGTGTAGAAGTTTCTACATTATCTGGTCTAGTGACTATACTTTAAGCAAAGATGAAAAAAAATTACATCAGTCTCGCTGGGTGGCTTGCATGCCATTTTCTCTAGTCAACACTGTGGGTGGCCTGCTCATGTTAAAAGTACTCTTTGTAAAATAATTGTTATATCTAAATAATGTTTAAACTTTGTTGAAATTTTGAAGCCTTGATGTAAAAAAAAGTTTTGTCAGTATAACCATTTCTACCACATACTATTTAGCATAGAATACTTTAATCCATTAAGGAGAAATACACAGTGAAAACAGCTAGCTGCACATTTAAATACAGACCACTGATAAAGTATGATTTTTCTCTCGAGGTTATAATAAATGCTTGTTTTGTAAACCCTTCTAGTAAGTAACATTTGCTTTGAATTCGTATGTTTCTTGTCCATTCTTTTAGCAGCCCAGAAGTAAGGTACTTTATCTGAGAATTAAAGTTATAGTTACAAAGCATTTTTTTTTAATTAGTTACAAATGTTTTTAAAAGCTAATTGACAACTGCAGGAACAGCACAGTGATTTCCATCTTTAGTTTAAAGCTACACATCTTCATTTCTTTATTAATTAATTTGCTGTAGAAACTCTCAAGTACATTCTGCCTTTATCTATGGTCACGTTTTTTACACATATATGAAAATCAGTTAATTGTGTCTTAGTGAAATTCAATGCTTCATGCAAAACAGCTCTACCTTTTTAAAGTACTGTAAAATTTCTTCCCTCCCACTCCTCCAAATCCTTTCTACATTAAGTCTATCTCTTAGTTACTGATGCATAATCTAAAGCTAAATAATAAAGTCCGTGGATAAAGATTCAGATCCTGTATTAACTATGTTTTCAAAACAGATGATTAATCTACTGTGTGCTTCAAAATAAAGCTCTAGTTATTCAACAGTTGTCTCTGATAGAGCCTGATAAAAACACCGTGTAACAGAATTTGATTAACCTCCTTGAAGATAGAATTCTTCCTGAAATTCATTACTGCACATCATTTGTTTTTATAAATATATTTTATAGCTTGTTTAGAAGCTAAATTTAGCAAAAACACCAAAGATTTATAATCTGACCTAGAACACCAGACTGTGCTACCATCCCATGCTTCAATCCATTAATTTGGCACACTCCTGACATACATTCAGATGTTGTGGAAAACCTCCTTACTCTTAGGAGTTTTTAAAAAAGCCTATTTGTAAACAAACCACCAATCGTCTCTCAAAATACATACCCATAGCCCATAAAACGTAAAACTTTACTAAACATTTTAAGCAATTTTTTAAAGCAGGTCCTGTTACTCATGGATTTTGGAAGCTTTTCAATGGTCAGGCAAGAAATAAAGCTTTGATCCTGAACTGCTTTGCATAGTATTATTTACTCTTTTTAAATCCTTGTATTCCTATTCCCTGACTCCCATCCATCATGCCTTGTAAAGCACTGGGAAGAAAAGCAGCCAACTCTTTTCACAGCAGAGCCAAACTTAATACCACTACGAAGTGCCTGGCTCAAGTTCCCCTACAGATCCAGCCTGAAAAATAGCCTGCATTATGTGCATACAGGTTTCAGACACCATTTATGAAATGAAACAGCGATTCTATACTATAGGTAGGTTTGTACCACATTCACTATGTGTGAAAAAATGTCACAGACGTAAATTTCTGCTTTTTAAATTTTATTTATCAAAGAGAGACAAAGATATATTGTCCAATTAATCTGTGCTTGGTGTATGGAATAGCATAAATATAGAGCACAGAGCACTGACGATTTCACTGAAGATTGCTTTTTTCTCCTAAACTAAATATACCAAACATACTACACATGTAGAGGCATGCACTATAGTCTTTACAGTTGTGTACATGATTTTTTTGTGGGTATTTTTGGTGAATTTTGGTTTTTTGAGGGTTTTTTTGTGTTGCAAGCAACAAAATAGGGGAACAACAACATTCAAACTACACCATTATTATGAGCATTAATGAATTGCTACTGAAAAGAGCTGTTCACAGAACCCCCCACTTTCTTTGTGGTCTCCACATAAACATATGTACAGTCAATGCTTTCTTCATACAAGAGAAGAAAAACAGTGAACTTCCATGTCACTTTCTTGATTTCATAAAAAACACTCAGACTTTCCAACACTGAGTCAGCTATCTGCGTGTCATTCCTGCTTATTGATACAGCACTAAGGGAAACATCCCTTCCTCTGTGAAAAAAATCACAATGAAACAAAGTAAAATTATCTTGGCCAAAGTCCCAGAATTAAAAAAAGTAACTTTTTTGATCTGATGAAACACATACCCAACTGCAGTAAATTCAAGCCATCTCTCTCAATACAATCCTACAGCTAGTACAGAGAAATAGAAAAGAAAGTACTGACAGCTTTTCAAAGTTCCTAAAAAGAATGCAAGTAATCCAAATGGCAGCATGTTAAGTGAAACAGATTCTGTTAATAGACCTTGTCATTACAATTTGTAATTGCTTTTTTCCCCCTTTTCTTCAAAATTCTTAAAACAGTGGTATTTAGCTTTACTCATCCTTCTACAGTTTTGTCTATCCATAAAGCTCTTTTTCATTTTGCACACTTAAAACTGAGATGCCACCAGAATTAATTTGAAGTGCTTTAGAACTCCTCTGACCTTCATCCTCTTTGTTATCACAAGCACCACTGAATGTCATGGTAAAAAGGGGACATATTTCAAGAGGTGCACCTCAACATCACAAACACCTAATACGAAAAGGTAGGCAAGACTCTACTGATTTCTACTTTATTTCATACTCCTAGGAATATATCAAAGCTTGTTGGAAAGTCCAAAGCCCATAAATAGTTACTGCTGGAGGGACAAAACTTACTGTTCAGAACATTCTCCAGTTTTTGCGTCATGGATCCTTCTACTTTTTCCGTTCCATCCGCTTCCAGTTTTTGATGGATTGCTGGAATAAAGTGTCTAGTTAAAATGCAGAACATTTTAATAGGTGGGAATACATTACATCAAAGTGACACTTTTAAACATTTTAAAAATTAAAAATAAAGTGTTATTTTTCTTGTTAGACATAAAAAATACAAACATGCTTCATGGCAGCAGAGTCTAGTGGAGAACAGGGCTTTGCGCCAGAACTTGCAGGATTTTAACTCTTACTTTGACATAGACTTTGTGTATCCTCTTCAGTAAGACAGAAATGTTAAAGAGAAAAAGAATGGAGAGAATAATCCCAACTAGCCATCCTGTGGTACAAATGTTAATTCAATGCAGTATTTTAAAAAATAACATTCAAGGACAAAATACCCTTGCCATTTAGGGCAAAACTTCTAAAACTTTTACAGCAATCTCACTGAAAGGAATTAACAGTAATTGAAGACAGAAAGAGTTAAGGGGCATTTGGATGACCCCAAAATCAGGTGCTAGAACATTCCTCCACCATTTGTTTTAATCTATAAAAATGCACTCTCAAACACCATCATTTAAGTATATTTTGTAGCAACACACTCTACTGACCATTACACACAAATGTTGGGATGTTTTTACTGAAAACCACATCAAATTGGGAGTTTCCTTTTTTTTTTTTTTTCCCCAAGATGCTAATTTTTTCCTGTCCTAAATGCCAACAGCCCCATCTCCTGTTTCCACATGGCATCATTACAGCATGTGGAAATACACAGTATCATAATTATTTTGTTATTTGATTATAATTTCTTTTTTCGGTATGGGAGATTTTTACCAGTAGACCCTGACTTCACAATGTCACTCTGGAAATATGAACAGTGAATAGAAGACATATACACCTTTCTTCTATTTTTCCTCTCTTACACAGCTTTCCTTCCCTTCTTCTCTGTTCAGAACAACTAGCAGAGATCAATTTATCCTTTGTTTCATTTTAAGGTAGTATTCCTGCATATATGTATATATGTATGTATATATTCCATATGCATATCATACAATTACTTTAGAATATTATTTAACTATTTAAATATGTCAAATCCTCTATCAAATAGCCATCACTTTAAATGCCTCAGAAAAAAATAAGGCTTCAGCTTCTAAAATCCCTCCTGTTGCTTCTTGCTGGTTCTCAGCAGAAGGAGGTTAAGCTAAGCTGCCCTTGAAAATAGCAATGCTCTCTGCTTCCATGATAGTGAGTAACCATATATTTTAGTTCAGAACACAAAATACAGCTCTGAAATCAGACTTCCAAATATCTTGCTTTGGTTTGCATGGCAGAGAAATGTGAGTCCCTCAAGTACATTATTTTAAGATGAAACCACCCAGAAGATGCACTCCATGAGTATACCCTCTTGCACTCCACCAGATACCAGGAATTCAATCCCCTGTGACAGCTGAGACAGTCTGAAATACTGTCCCAAACTACATATACTGTGCACACTGACATATCACTGCCAGCTGTTTTCTTTGAAAACACCATCTTTACTAGCCCATGCTATAAAGACACAGACTAAGAACAATCAAAACCAGGTAAAAACTACCTTTAATAAGGCAACCCTGTGGCATCACCCTGCAGTGAGTGAGGGCATTAGAGGATGAAGTATAATAATATTCAACAGGAAGAAAAAGACCAAACACACAGTCAAAATCCCAGCATTGACCATATATAGGATAATTTGAGCCAGGTAATCATTACCCTAGTTTACATATCAAGTAAGGTATTAGACAAAAGGGGAACTACAGTCCAAGTCCCTCACCATAGTGGCATTCCCAAAGGCCACATATTTGAATGGAATTGGAAAGAAAATAAAAGAATAGTGTTGCAAGAAACAGCATGCTTCATTCTTACATGATTTTCCTATACAATGTGTTTGCACTTGTAACTGCACAGGAAGAACTGCTGACATGACAAGCTAGAGTAAAATCTCAATCTCAATTTTTTTCAACATACCCATACTTCAAAGGCAACAAAGCAAATTCTTTACTTGCTAATATAGATCATTCTTACACATGGGGAGGAGGTGTGTAATTAAGCAACAGAAGTGATTTTTCCTTTCACTTAAATAGAGACCTGCAGCCTAAGGCTCTTTGCAAAGAGCACTTCTGAAAAAACATATTCAAAGACATCCAAAGACTTCTGTGCAGGACATGGCTTGTTCATGACAATAAAATGTGACTTGACTATGAGCATCTAAACAGGGGCCGTCGCTTAAGAATGCTACTTTCCAGGTTGCTAATAGAATTATGGGAAATTAATCAGCTGAACTCCCTGATGTTGGCAAGTGGGTCAAGTTGAGGTGAGCCCAGTTTCCCCTCAGCTCAGCTTACAGTTCCCTTCAGCTGACAACACAAACTTCCTGCTGAACATCTCCTTCTGCAGCAAAGTCACTTCAAACTGTCAGCCAAGCTGACAGGCAGAGAGACATCATCATCTGATAAGACCATTCTGTTTTCCAAGAAATTAAAACAAGCAAGCAAGAGTTCTGGCCTATACAACCTCTTGTTTTCTTAGTAAACAGATTTTAAACCACAAAATACAATAAGCATCTCAGGAAAGCTCTCTATGGTTTTCACTGTGAAAATATTAATACTTTTAAATGCGTACTACAGTCTCGTAGCACATTTAAGATCAGACTGATCTTACTGATCCCAGCTAATAAAAAGAAGCAGCAATACAATCAGTAGTTCACTATTTCCCAGATCATGGTCATGTATTTTGAACAAACATCTTTTAATGTGTATGATTTAAAAAAAAACAGGTATAAAGAAATGTGCAAAAAGATAAACATGAATTACCTGGTAAGGCAAGCGTTTCTCCTCTTAAATTAAGCCTCCTATCAAAAGTACCAATTTAGGGAGACCTAAGAAGTAACTGTATGCAGATAAGTCTTCTAAACAACAACATATCTGACCTCAAGTTTATAAAGTATAACTATTTGGGCTGGAAGCCATGTATCTGAAGGGGAAAACTGTAATTTTTGCAGATCTGAGCTGTGTTTCTAGAAAATGTTAATAATGTTTACACTTAATTCTTGTCATCTTTCATTTTGAGAAAACTGCAGTGATCAAGTATTCTGGAGAAAAGCTTTGACATTTGGCAGGAAAGCTGGATGATGGCATCAGAGATAACCTTTTTCTTGCTGTTACTGAAAGCCTCTCCACATCCAACTTAACTGTTGATTATACATATAACAGGTTCAAGTCCTCCAAAATTTATGTAATTTTTCCAGCTACTCTCCCCTCAAAAATATTCTGCAACACAAAACTGAAATTCTTAAAGGACAGTTAAAGGATAGTTATTGTCTTTTTTTATTGAAAATAAATCAAGAACACTTCTGGCACACACACAGGGAAATGCCCTGCACTGCAGCCTCATCAAGAACTTGGTTTGATAATTTAAAAACTAAGCATTGCATTGATAAGTCCCTTGAACTCCAGTATCACAGCTTCAAACATGTAAGACATTTAGATCTCAAGCCTCTAATTTTCTGCTGTAACAACAGAAAAGCCATACTTTCTTTGTACTGTTTTAATTTGCTGTTTATAATAACACAAGTCTCAAGTCTGCTTCCTTTTGAGCACTTCAAAGGGAAGACTGGGAAGAAGAAAAATTATGCCATTTTAGTTACTGGCAACAAGTGGCACCAAGAACCATCCAGCTTCTGGATTCGTAATTTATCTAAAAGGACTGCACTGATAAAATCTCATTTGAGGTAAAATTAACATTCTATAAACATAAGAGATACAAAACAAAATTAAAGCTACTATGTATTTTTAATTAATAACTTAGTGTAATAAATGAATTTACTTTCCCTATCATTATTTTATTAATATTTTTTGCATTACAACATGTTCTCTGACCTCTTAATTTATCAGGAAATTAGTCTCTAAAGGCAAGAAACCTACATTTTAATAGACAGGACAAGAGAAAATCACTCAGTTGCTTTTAGTCTTTCTAAAACATCACAAAATGTATGGTTTGCATTAGCTTTCTGTAAATCCTACTAAGTCTTTGCTGGTCCAAAAATAATCTTACATGATAACACATATGTTTTCCAGAATTGCTTCTTATCCATAGCAGTAACTGCTTGAAAAAAGAACTTGGTCTTTTAGAGCATTTTTTACTTCACATGCAAAGATAAATCGATTGTGACAAATAATTGATATTTCAACATTTGTGCAGGATTATTTAGAATTTTGAACTACTTAAGAAAAATTATGATTTCAACATTTTCAAGATATTTAAGACTTACAAAGAAACAGTCCGCTATTAATTTTTCCTAGCATTTAAGAAAAACTCAGCTTAAAGAAAAGCTAAAGAATGCCAAATACTGATTCTTCGTGTCTTCTCATATGACTATCACCACATTCTTTACTATTTCCATGACATCCTCTAATAATTCCATTACTGAACCTATCTAGATTTAGGCTCAGGTTTTTCAAAACTGACCAGCAGCAGGTCAGTTTGGGGTGGGGTAATAAAGAAGTTTAAGAGTTAATATTCTTCGCAGGAAGAATCATCAGATGACTGAAGACAAGGTCTTCCCTATCAAAGCATGTATATTCACACTTGTAGAAAAAGTCATTCTCTCAGAAATTACCAAACTAGGCAGGTAGCCAAAAGCTATCATCCAGTCTTGAAAATGCTTTCATCTGAAGAGCAAATCACAAGTTAATCTTCCTGGGGCAGGAATACAGGTGGACCACCAGGCGACACAGCATTACCTTCTCTTACACTTGACACATCGAAGGGACTGTGAGATGGTAAATGGCCCACAAGTGCATCAAGAGAAAATGGGTAGTTCTCTGAAGTGATACAAATTTAGGTCTCATTATATGCTTTTAGAACATACTGTAAAGAAAACCAGTATTTTTTTGATATTGAATTCAAACATACATGCAGACATTGTTTTTCATTTTATATCACATTTAGCAAGTGCAAAGCAACTTTACCTGCCAGAGCATCTTGTGCTTCAAAAAATGTGCTGAGGCCTCCTTTCACATAAGCTAGACTCCCCTCGTTTTTCTTATTGGCCTGTTTCTTCAAATTCACAACAGCCATTTTGAGCTGATCAAAACTGAAAAAAAGCCAAGAAAACCCCTATGACATCCAAACAACAAATACATGACTACACAGAACAAACTATTTGGAAAATAATGCCAGCTACTTCTGCACCAGCTATTAAGGACTGAGAAACTGATAGTAAGTGCGCTTCTCAATAATGACAATTTACTCCAGTCCAAGGAAGTTTTGCATTTTAGTTTTGATCCCAAATGGAAAACTCCTATAACTTGTGATGGAATAGACTTCTTTAAAGTAGAAATTAGTAGAGAAATTTCTTCTAAACACACAGTATTTTTCTTAGTTAACTCTCTGTACAACTAAAAATAGGTGTTAATATAATTCACACTTCATACACTTCATTAACTCCTCAGATGCTACAACATTTGCTTAACTTACCAGCCTTGTTCACGACTTTTTTTCATTTTCAGTTTCTGAATTGCTTCAATATTTTTATGTTGCTTTGGACACGCACTCCAGAATTACACATAGTATAAGTGCAAAAAACCAGAAAAGCCGAACAGATACAGATTCCTGCTTCATGAAAGTAAGTTTTTGTAAGCAGTCTATTGCATTATTTTTGAAAGACATTTCATGGGGGAATTACTAAGCCTACCATCTCACCATTGTTATTTGTAAGGTAGGTTTCTTTTTAAATTAGTTTCCTACTATTTTTCTAGGTTATTTCCAGTTTAAATTTCATTTCACATTTTAGCAAGCAGCTTCAATTATTTTAGAAGTCTTATGTCTACTTCTTCATTACTTTTAAGTTTTTTATTGATGATGTCTAAAACGATTTAAACAGTCATGCCACTGGATTAATCATGACAGGACTGTCACAAACAAGCTCAGAAATATAAATATAACATATGATTTTCATCCTTGAAGTATTTTTCTCCCACCTGCAGACAGAATTTGTCTACCTAATGTAAAAATATCAAACAAAAAATTCTACAATGAAGTGGAAACAACAAAATAAGGAAATTAAGACATAAGGCAATTCCACAAATAGTTTTAATCCATTTTAACAGTGCTAAAAAAAGATGTAATAAGGGAACAAACCTAACATCTGCCCAGACAGTGAGAAAGCTATCACCACCTGCTGGGAGACAAAACGTCCTTGTGTATTTACAGGCATTTTTCTGATGATGTCACAACATTATGCTCTATTTCCTGTTTCCATCTGCTGGACAGAAATCACATTACTCAATAGTTAGATTAGTCTATCTGGACATACAAGAAGTGCTTCCCAGCAGCATTTTCAAACTAACAAAAATCTGTACAGTTCTCTTTAAGCACTGTTCCTTGTTATCTGATGACCTAATAGTAAGTCTAAGAAGTTTATTTATATTTGTCAGGATATTGCCAGGGTAAAAAAAAAAAAAAAAGAAAAAAAAAAGTTATTTTGATTGCTTAAAAAGAATTTCCTTCAAGGAAAAAACAGACATAACCTAACCAAAACATCAGTGCACCACACATTGAGCACTCCAAATACCTGAGGTTATGCAGAGCACAAGAACTACACCATTGATGTGTGTTCATGCAAACCCAGCACAAATTATATATGACAGATAATTACATGATTCTAGAGTATTTTAAGAGTATACATTTTGAAGTGGGAAGAAAAAAACCCCAAGTTTTGATTCTTCATTATTTTAAAAGCTATCTGTAATTAGTTTTCAAATATGACTGAATCCACAATACTCTAAACCACTCATCCTGTTGAATTCTACACAGTTTTCACACATTCAACAGAAAGATTCAGATTATATAAACCAATATATAAACTGAATTAATTTTAAAAAGAGATTTCTTTAAAACCAAAATCTAGCACTTTTTATTCCTCTGGACTGAGGGGACCATGACTTGAAACTGTTGACGTGCAAAGATACATATCAATGGAAATTTATAGGAGAAAGGACTAATTACTGACCTGTTAGCATAGTACAGTTTAAAAGGTACCATAAATGCTGATGTAAATAATTAAGTTATCAACTTATAGTACTGATGTCCAGAAGTCAGTGTATTTACTGATACCTCATCACATTAGTGATATAAACAGTATGTTGTTCTTCATATTCCAGTAATTTATTATTCCAGTAATTCTGATAGCGTCAATCATTTAATGAGTTCTAAAAAGTGCACTTCAACTGCAGCCTTTAATAAAGTCAAGCAGAACAACTACCCCAATATTTTACATCACACAGTCTTGCTGATACACTCCAAGACTTGATTTATACTAGACAGCCAACTGGTATTTATGGCATGTTACAAACATCAGACTGTCTTTTGTACTACTGTTGCCTAACCCTAGGTGTGTACTCTGCTGCCTTCCTACCCCACAACCTTAGAACACTGCACTCAGCTATCTCAGAATTGCTACAGCCGTTGCTGCCACTGGTTATCATGGCCCCTGCCTTGTCTTCAAGAATTGTATTTTGGAAATCAACACTCTCTTTGCTCACCTAGCAGCTACATTAGAACATTGAAATCACTGCTATAATTCTTCACAAGCCTCCTGGATTGTTACTAGGTTCCTGTAATTACCAGGGAGGTTTAAGTCCTGTACAGGAGACAGGATATCTGCTCTCTGGAGACTTCCTCAAGTTGCTTAAGGAAGATTTTGTTCAATTCCTTATCCCACTGTGCTGTCATCCCCTATTCAAGCCTCTTGAACAAGCTCTCAACCATCCATACTATTACCTGTTCCAAACTAGGCACCATATATTTATTCAAGTTGTTCCTTCATACAAAGAACAAGTCCCTTCTTTCCATGCTGCCTGACTTCTTCAGTCATAAAAGGACTTTAGCCTGAAGAAAGACAACTTCAATCTGACATGGGCAGTAGCAAGGTCATAAATTAGGTCTGCTCAAAAATTAAGTTTTTCTCATAACCGGGTTGAGCAAAATGGTTGATTCAAGTTTTGAGCCAAGCAGAAACACCACAGGCAGTAGGGATTACAGGTCTATTGCTGTAAACATCAACCCCCAATGACACACCCATTGCATAATGAAATAATATCAAGTGACTTGCATTAAAAACCATTTTTTATGTGAAAGTGACAAACCTTGTTGTTGAATGATTCTCAATCAGGTACCAGGCAGCAGAAAAGTTCTCGCTAGTGAAATCAGCACTCATCCCAGGAAAGAGTGTCTCTAAATCCTTTTGAGGAAACCTGCCTCTGCAAAATTAATATTAACTACTTCAGTGAGACATAATCTCGTGAATTGCTTACAATTAGAAGTACCACATAAAAAAAACCCAGAAAACAGTAACCAAAAAGATGTAAATATAAACCTGCATCACACCATAAAGTTAAATTTGGTATAATGACCATGAAGTGTTACTGGAAGATTGAAATCTAACTTAAGTAAACTTACTTTATTATTTTGATTTCACTGTAACATATATGACAGAAATATTGTTTGTACAAAATGCTTCTAAAGAAAAAGAACTACTTTCTTCAGAAAAAGAGATTAGACAGACTCGTACTAATAGAATTTAAATACAGGACTCCTAATGTTGAATGTACCCAAAACCAACTTTACCTTTTAAACAGTAAAATCAGTACAATGAGACACGTAAATAAGAAATGTTCTCTAGGCCACAAATCAGCATCTATTCAATCTCAAAATGACAGGGTATCACCAGGATGACAGCTGGTTAATACATCGTGTAATGGTCCATGTCCAAGTCTCACAGAAACATGAAGGAAAGTGCATGCATAATAGTTCCACAATATACAAGTACTGAAAGAAATTATCAGTCAAAAATCATCCTCTTCCAGAACAAAATACAGTGATCCGTCTGTGAATAGTACATACAACATAGAAGAAAAGCAGGCAGGTCCTGAGTGAAGAAAAGACTGTTTTGCTTGTTCTTACTCGGTCTGACAATGGTAAGTAGCTTCTAAGTTACTTGCACAGAAAACATGTTTCATTTACTTTGTCAGTGTGCCACAAATATTTAAAGCACGCTTTGATGAAAACATGACAATCCTCATCCTTCAGTTCAGACACTCACTTAAACTTCAGCCATATTCATTCCACTGTGCAATCCCAGTACATCACTACATGCAGTCCCCACTCAATCCTTTACCACCAGCTGCACCCCACCTTCAGAAACTGATCATGAAGACAAGTTAATATTTGTCAGTCTTGTCAATAAAAAACCTCTCTGACACCCATAAGCTCAGTGGACTCTGCTGTATGAAGTGGCTGTATGCAAATGTCTGGCAAACCTGCCATTCATCCCATCTGAGATCAAACTTGCATGTGGTTACCAATCCAGAATCAACTACTGGAACTACACTTAATATGCATATGAAAAGCTGTTTGAGAGGACACAAAAGCAAGTAGCAATAACATATTAGTTTTGTTTTTTCTGTAATCTAAACATATTTCAAGATGACTAAAAGTGTTTTTATTACAGCATATTAAGTGAAGTAAAGCTAAGGGAGGAACATTAAAAAGGACAATTATATGGAAACCATACTTGTTTTCTGTAAGCTTCTATTCACATCTGAATAACCACTAATACAAGCAGGTACAAAGAACCTACATACATAATGATACAGCACAAAAATCCTTCATTGCAAGCACCTGATTATAGCAAGGGCATGAAACAATATTTTTTAAGAAAAAAAAAGAACAAAATTTAAATGAGATGCAGGGAAAAGATATGAAAAGCAGAAAGACAAGGAAAATAGTGGAAGAAAGAAATGTCACAACTAAAAATGAAGGCTACAACCTTTTTCAGTTCAATGAAAAAGTGATAATCCAAGGTGAACAGCAAAAGCTGACAGATGTAAGAAGGAGAAGGAAGTGTCAACTTATCCTTCCTTTAAAGGATTTTTTAATGAATCTTATTTTTCCTTTACAGTAGTCAACAAGTGCCCATTAAGTACATGAATCTGCAGAATAGTACTTCACAAGGTACATGGCATGGCTGTTAATAAAGCTTTAATATAAAATACATGTATAGTGGAAAGTTTGTGATCAACTTAAGTTTTAATGCTAAAAACCAAAATCAATAAAAAAATTACTTCAAAAGAGAAACATACCTTCAGTGCAAGCACTATAAAAATAATGCGTGCATACAATACAGAAGCAGAATTTTGCTCATATTTTCAGAATATATTTTCTTGAAGCTAAAAGAAACAAATCTGACACAAAAAACACATGCACTCTTCAACAAATAGAACATGTCCAAATGCTACTTACTCTTGCAAGACTTTAAGAGATACACACGATGGTTTAGACTTATGTATGAGTTATATAATTCATAGGGAATCTCCCTTATTTTACATATAGAGATTTACACATACATATATATGTGCATATGTATATATATATATACATACACACTCACACAGAAAGATAAAGATGAAGAATTTAACAAGGGATGTAATAAATTCCTGCAAATGGGTTTTGCCCACAGACAGAGGGACAGAAATGAAGGGTTTTTTTCATTTTCATGTTTGACTGCATTGAAAAGTTATTAGGAGCTTTTTTTCCAACAGATGTATTTGTGTAGAACCATAAATTAGCAATGTGTTTATGGGTGCTTTTATCTGTGCAGACATATTTTAGACATAGTCACAACAGAGCAGAAACATGAATGTGAATGTGTGCGGTATGTTAACAATATGTTATACTCTATGGTGTAGTATCCTTACTTTTACCATAAATTTTACCAGTAGTTTTTCCACTAACAGATATGGGGAGCTTGGAATGACTTGCTACAGCTGTCTTCACAACAAGTTGCTTGCTAAAAGGTTCAAACTGAAACTAAGTGTATTCCTAAAATGTCTGGCCAGATGCATCTAAAGAGAGACTGACTCCACACACAAGTCTGTTTCATTAACTTCCATTAGTAAATTAGTCAGTCCTTGGAAGCTGTTCTCATGAAAATTTGCTTACTCTTGCCTTATAAACAAGCACATATGTGACTGGAGAAAGCATTTCTGTTTTGCTTGTTTCAGCATTACCAGGTGAGCATGAACTAGTAGCAAAGATGATACTATGCTGACATGGAACAAAATTGTTAATAACTTTTCTGTTGATTTCCTCATGAGACAAGAAACCTTTCAGAAATCAACTCTGAATACTGAATCACTGATTAAAAAGCATTCACTGCAAAAGAAATTAGGAGCCACAAATTGAATCCAGAAAACCTCAGAAATAGGAGAGGGGTTTACTATCCTTCTTGCCATCTTTACAACTTAAGCAAAGGTACACTGGATTTAAATAACAGTACTTTCTGCTACTAAGATTAATTTAAAACAGAACTAGATCTGGTACTGGACTTCTAGTTAGTATTATATAGAATTCTTATTCATTCATTGGCAACAATTTTAAATGTAAAAGAAATTAAGATTTCACATACTGCTTATATTCATGGGAATATATTAAAAATAAATTTAGTTTCAAGCCATTTCAAGCTATATCCATTTACTTCCCTCGATCAAATTTTGAGTAAATTTAATACAGTTATGCAGTACAAGATGTAGTGGTCCTTACTTCCACGTAAAGGGCATGCACATCTACTTTGGATTCAAAGTACACGTGGCACAATCAATTCACTTACACCGCCTTTGCCCATCAACACAAGTCCCTCCCTCCACTGCTGATACCCAGTAAATGTAATTTAACATCCCAGCACTTACTCCCTCTAGCCAATTTTACTACAAAACTCATGTGTATACAGAGCATTTATACTCCCCAGTGGTTTAAGATTAGTTGTAATCTCCATGGGTAAATCACAGCCTCCAAGCAGTCACAATTGAGTAACGGCACCAGAATGCAATGGTTACTAATTGAGAGCCTGACTATGAATGCATCTTAGCAAGCTGTAATTTTTTGATAAAAGATTATTTTGCTCCCTGAGTTTTAGAATCTCACTATACGCTTTTCAGCATACAATATTTGAAGATTAAAGGCAGGTCCATAAACAGGATATAACCACCAAAAGGTAACTCGAACCTCAATTCCACAGGAGTTTATAGGTCAAAAGGAGCAACTTAAAATAAACACAGATCCTGAATAGCAACCAGCATAAACAAGCTCCAGTTAGAGCTGCTGTACACTCCATGCTCTGTCTGGTACCAGTCAGTCTCCTAGAAACAGGCTTTTACCAGCTGTACTGTGTTAATAATGCATGCAAGAAGACCAGCATGAGGGACACTGGAGTAGACTAAACATGACAAATCAGAAGGTGTTAACAAAAGTCTCCCCAATAGCAGAAAGTCAAGGATGAACTCTGGCAATTACTCCCCTGCAGCACTGGGTTTACCAGAAATATGACAACAAAATGACAAATATATTGGAGAAATTAAAGAGTATGATGGGAGAAATCCACAAAGAGATTACAGGCTGGCAGTTGCAACTGATGCATCAGCCTTGTAAGAAATAAATGTTTCTATATATTTTAGCATCATAAAACTATAACTATGTATTTCTGCATTTCCCTCTCACAAGTTTCACAGTTTTTCCATATGAATCTCTGTGACTGAAGTTTCCACAAGGCCATAGCTTTAAAGGATGACATTGACTGTACTTCCATAAAGGCCTCTTAAAATAAATACCAAAGGCTCCAAAAAGTCTCTTCCTATCTCATGGTAGCAAACAGACATTTACCATTAGGTGGCAGCGTAAGATCATCTGTTCCCTCATCTCAGAGGAACTGTTTTGGAAGCTGGCGTGGGAAGAGGGAAGCATCTGTATTGAGTGGGTGGATACAGAAGTATGTGGAATGTACTTTGCATGTCAGCATTTGCTTTCATGTACGAGATGGATCCACCATAATGACCTCTGCTACATGCAACACTCAAACACCATTCAAAAATTTTCTAACCACCAGTAGGTCTGACTCCTGTTACTGCTTTGCAGAGAATAGATTTTCTTAGGGTGATACAGTAGGTAGAGGAGGTAGGAAACTTTTGATTAAACAAGGAGTTCAGCGGCAGGAGGGCCAAAGTATGTGGTACATCTGGACAAGCAAGTCATTCATGAATGTTACAAAGATCTAACATTCCACCAGCAGATTTCAAACAATCAACCTTCTCTTGTAGCAGCTCTTAACAGCTAAAACCACACCAAGAACTGCAACATCACTGTTAACAATGGCATTTTCATAACAAGTTTCATACTAAGACTGGGGGAGCTACTTCGTATTCTCTTTTTCCTCCTGCAGCTGTTTAAGTTTTCTGTAAGGTTTCTGGCTATGCCTCCATAACATCTCAGCAAGGATCATTCCTTAGGGTGACAGACAGTGATAGAAAGCTAAAACCTTGTACCAATCTCTAGTCCATTCTAAAAAATTTAAAAACTAGAACTCAAAGATTAAATAACCTTTTGGGGTGAAGAAAATACTTCATCACATACACAAAATATCCACTAAGTGACAGCAATATAAAAGAAAACCCATCTATTTGGATCAGTTTTTTGTTTGAAAAGATATATAAACAACTGATAGCAAGGCAGGGGAACAAATGTGTGCCAACGCCCTTCTACAAATACATTTGTGGAATCAGCACTGAAACATGTCAACCCAGCAACTTCAAGTTACACTACAATATAAGTGACTTCATTATTTAGCAATTGAGATACTTAGTTCTATGGCACAAGAACACCAATTAATTAATGACTGGAAAATATGAAGAATTTAGCAGTCAAAAATCATACATATTTATTACTTGATAAACTTGCAGGCTGCAAGATAGCAGCTTGAATAGTTTTTATACATATGACATTTGAAATACCATGACTATGTAAAAAAACAATTTGGAGGAGAAGTGTATATCCATAGTTCCTACTTTGCCTTCATGCAGCATGTGCATATGAAAAGACAACTTGATGAATATTTTGAGTATATATTACTCCTACAATATATGTAGAGGCAGTATAATAATCATTACTAGTATGTTAGATTCATTCTCCCTGCCGGAACAGGAACACTCAGATAAGGTCACACAGAAAGGTGTCCAGGCGGGTTTTGAATATCTCCAGAGGAGATCGCACAGCCTCTCTGGGCAGCCAGTTCCAGTGTTCCGTCACCCTCACTGTGAAAAAGCTTTTTCTTCATATTTTTGTGGAACTTCCTATGTTCTAGCCTGTACCTGTTGCCCCATGTCCTATCACTGGAGAAGAGACTGGCTCCATCCTCCTGACACTCACCCTTTACATATTTATAAATACTCATGAGATCATCCCTCAGTCTACACCTCTCCAAGCTAAAGAGAACCAGCTCCCTCAGCCTTTCCTCATAAGGGAGATGCTCCTATCCATTAATCATTTCTGTGGCTCTGCACTGGACTCTCTCAACTGAGGGCCCCAGAAATGAACACAATATTCCAGATGTGGTCTGGACTTTTATCTCAGTCATTCCCAATTAAACTCCAGTCTTAAGTCTAATGAGTCAGAACAAATACTTTTTTTGTCCCTCTGCTTACCTAATGTTGGATAAAAAGCACTTGTTTTCATAATTTATGTGGCCATTTTTTCCATACCTGTGTCTCATTTGAAACATTCACATATCCACTAGAATGACTCAAAGGCTATGATTAATCCTAAAACACGTTTTAAATAGAGAAAGTGCCATAAACTGTGTTTTAAAAAGTTACTTAAGCAACTTCCAGAACTAAGCATACACCATGTTTTTTTAAAAATGGCAAAAAATACAATAGGTGATCTTCAAGTTTGCAGATGACATGAAGCTAAATGGTGTGGTCAACACAACAGAGAGAGGGACCTCAACAGGCTGGAGAGGTGGGTCCATGCAAACCTCATGAAGTTAAATAAGGCCACGTGGAGAGTGCTACACATGGGCTGGGCCCATCCTCATTACCAATACAGACTGGGAGGTGATATGAAACAGAACAGCCCCATACTGGTAGATAAAAAACTGGACATGAGACAACAGCATGCACTCGCAGCCCAGAAGGCCAACCGTATCCTGGGCTGCATCCTGGGCCAGCAGGTCAAGAGATGTGAATCCGCCCTTTTATTCTGCTCCCGTGGGACACCACCCTGGAGGACTGCAGACAGCTCTGGAACCGTTCCGCACAAGCAGCACAAGGACCTCTTGGAGAGGGTCCAGAGGAAGGCCGTAAGGATGATGAGGGGCTGGAGCACCTCTCCTATGAGGACAGGTTGAGAGAGCTAGGGCTGTTCAGCCTGGAGGAGAGAAGGCTTCAGGGAGATCTCACAGTGGCCTATCAGCACCTGAAAAGGCCTATAGGAAAGCTGAGGAGGGACTGTTTGCCAGAGCATGTAGGGATAAGACAAGGGGTAACGGTTTTTAACTAGAGCAGGGCAGGATTAAATTAGACATTAGGAAGAAGTTCTTCACCATGATGGTGGCGAGACATTGGAAAATTTTGTCCAGAGAAGTGGTGGAGGCCCCATCCTTGGTGATATTGAAGGCCAGGCTTGATGAGCAACCTGATCTAGTGCAGGATGTTCCTGCTCACTAAATGAACTTTGAAAGTCTCTTTCGACTCAAAATGTTCCACAATTCTATGACTGTAACTATTAACAGCATGCTGTCATCTCTAATACGAGGGCAGACCAGTCTTTTCCTCTCTACACTGGACCTAGTTACTCATGTTGCTCCTCTCAAACTGTCATTTTCAAGAACCAATACTTGCCATAATCTTCATGCCATAGCTTTAATGAACTTGGAGGTGAACTTGGAGATAAGTGAATTAACCTTGGTATTAGGCTTGCCCAAAGATTTCTCTATTTTCCACTCACAAAAAAAGTTATTTCTTGCCAAGGAAGACAGCCTTGCCAAGGAAGCAACAATTAGAAGAATACCATCAAATGTAAAAAGATAAAGCAAGGACAAAAGAAATCCAGGCCACACCTACAGAGTAACAAGCAACCCTGCCTCCACCAAAAGTACCAACTTAAAGAGAACCGGTTGACAAGCCACTCACTACTAGTTGCCAGTGCAGCACCAGGGTAAAAAGTATTATTATTTATTTTTTTTTAATTCAAGAAACAGAAAGGAAGATTGAAGAAGAGACAGGAAGTTTAGTAACACATTGGAATACCATCCACAGACTTAGAGTCTGTGATCTGGCACGGTTGGGAAACTGGAGAAGATGAAGGAAGCAGCTGTCAGAAGTTATTTCAGAAGTTGGAGAAAAATAATTAGAAAGAGACAAAATCGTCAGCTGATTACAAAAAACTGTGTTAGTACTTCAAAAAAAAAACCCAAAATATATACTGAGCAACCTGGTGTGCCCGTCTATGACAGGGGGGGTTGGAACTAGATGATCTTTAAGGTCCCTTCCAACCCAAACCACTCTATGATTCTATGTTCAAACTGGGAAAGAAATGCACAGGAAGAGAGGCTGATGATGGATCCACTACAATTCCCACACAGATTTTGATAAACTAGTTTCCCTAGCAGAACAAGGCAGCAAGGGATGCTGAGGTTTGGTTTTTTTTTTCTAATACACTCCTGCTCAAAAACAGTACTCAACAGATGAGACCCCCAGAAACAGCTTATTTTGAAATTGTTTTGGGTAGAGCTAGTATCTTGATCAAGAGCAATATTATTTCTGATGCTATTTCTAGGAGCTGAGCAGGTTTGAAGCCCTAAGAGTGTCCCATTTAAAGCCCTGTAATTCCATTTATAACTCATTGTAAAGTTTCTATTTCAGAAAAAATGTCATAAATTCCTCCATACTTACTAAGGAAAGTAGTCTGTGGGCTGGAAAACAGTATTAATATTTCAATAAAATAAACTAGTAGATGTGGTATAATAAATCACATTTTACAGTGCAATTTTAGCAACTGATAGCAATCTAAACATCCTTAAAGCTCCATGAAACTCAAATGCAACAGTAAGTATTCCACAACTGCAATGTATAAATCTAAAGCCTTAAGTTATTAACCAATCCTCAAAAACTAAACATCACTGGGGTTCTATATATCAGGCTTTTAGACTATTGACAGTTATAATTGATGATCCAAAAATTAAGATTATGAAGCAGGATAGAATGTGCACCAGCATCTTTTTTGAATACCAAGTAGCATACCACCAGATTTTTAAAATTTTCCTGTCCTGTAAACCATTAAACTTTCTGTGGAACTCACAAAGGCACATATAGAGAAAACCACTAAAAAAGTGGATTAAAGGCATTTGGTACTCACTTGTCTATCTCAATACCAAGTGGATTAGCTGGACGTAGGGACAAGGGGGGAATCCCTTTGTTCCTGTCAGTGCGCATGTCATAATAGTTCATTTCATCCACCCAGACAGCAGACTGATCCAAGATACCTAGAGAAAACAAAGAGCAGATCCTTAAAACAACAAGGGCGGTCCAGCACCATCAACTTCTAACATACTGAATTAATTTGAAAAATCCCAATAAATATAAAATGCATGCCTAGGTAATACATTGGAAGATACATGGTAAAACAACCTGGATGCAATTATGCTAAATTATTTTATTATAGCTGCTGAAAAGGTATTCAAGGCTTGGCATCAAACATTACATTCTTACAGAGTGTGAAGTTTCACGCACATTTAGAGCATTTTCCTTATCATGTAGCATTAGTATTTTTCATTCCTTCAAGCATTTTGGTACCTGTCCAATCCCTGTCATCTACTACTTTCAAAATGAGGAATTATTATTATTTTCTTATTTGCATATTTAAGAGAAAATTCCTTTTCTGTTCCACTCACTAACTAAAAAACAAAACAAACTCCAGCCACATGTCAAGATGGTGGACTCAAAGGACACAGGACTGACTTTCTTTCCAAAGCTTTAGCACAGACCATGCATAAAGATGAGGTAGAATAACTCTCAGCCCTCAGCCAGAAATGCAGCCAGACATACTTTAAGTCATGCCCTCCTTTAACATACACATCAGATATTCAACACCAAAAACAACCCCATCCTCACACTGGCCCATTTTTTAAAGTGTCAGTTCTCCAATCCCACCAACAAAAGCTTCAGTGTGTAACATTCATGCTTGATTCACCCTTCTGATACCAAGACTTTAGTACAGCATGGGAGAAATTACATGTTCTTTAACTTTCACTGAGCCACAGAGAACAAAAGCCAAACAAACTTTGCTTGTGGGAATCTTTGTATTGGAAAAGATAACTATACAACATCAGCAATGAGTGTTCTGAAAGAAAGATTTTGAAATATTAGTATTTAGACTGGATTCTAGATTAATCAGAGGTCCTACACTACATGGCCACATCATTTCAATATTTAGGTATCTCACCAGAAATACTTAAGTCTTTCTGTCCAGCAGGATGGTTTGAATTACAAATAAGAAACACTGCAGAGGACACAACATTTTTTCAAGGACTAACTGTCAGCTCAGGATTTAGGTGTAAAGCTCATGAGCTGTTTTATATTTTGCATTTATCTAGCATGCTTAAGTTATTACAGAATGTATTATGAGTTCTTATAAAACTTCAGACATTTAGTGTTATTCTTACAGAAAAATAAAGGAATACTTTTCATTAATCATTGAGGGGTTTCTCAAGGGACTGAGATAGGAGTTTAAACTCATGGTATATGTGAAATTATGTATTTGCACGTTTTATTGATTTACTGTGCTTTTTATAGACAACTGAAGATTGTCCTGAGGTGGATAATTTTAAATATAAATTTCATTTAAAAGAGGCACTCAGATGTACATTTGTTCAGCAAAAAAACCAGATGTGAATTTTAACAAGAAATTTAAATTACCTATTTTTTCAGGTTTAAGCAGTTTGAAGGAAACTGTTGAAGTCCCTTTACCCCCAGACTTTGTGGTAACAATAATGTCTCCCTTGTCATTTTTTGCCTGTCCAACTCGACAGACAATTTTACTGGCAGACATCCATTCAGCAGTCAGAAGACAGTTGTGCCCACAGATCGTCAAACCTGTGAAAATGAAAAAAAAAACCAAATACCTTGCTGTGAATTGAGTATCTTTTAAAATTCTTTAATGCAAATACATTCATGATGCTTCAGATACTTTACATAAATATATGATGCATCTCCAATCCTTTATGATTACATTGAAAGAATCACAAATAGGTTTTCCAGATGTTCCCTAGGAGACTTCAAGTCTTTCGTCCTAGCAACACTGCATGAGACACACGGAGAGTACTTCTTGGAGCTTATTTTAATCTCTTTCATCATTACAGGCTACTGCAACTTCTGCTTCACACTGCACAATAGATCTTATGTTTGTAGAACACCAGAGAACTGCTGTTCTGTATTGTACTTACGTGAAGCTTCCACTCAAATGGTATTCAAGGAATCTTCTATAAAAAGTAGAAAAAAGGAAGAAACACTGCAAAATACTCACAATGAGTAATGTTTCTACAACCTTATGTGATTAGCAGTAATTCTGTGGACAAAGAAGTGGATTCTTTTTGGTTAAAAAACTATGACTTGACAAATATTCTGTCCCAATATCTTTTGTAGAAAAGCCATGATGCAAGATTACAATTCTACGGAATAAACTGCCCTTGTTTTATGAAAGAACAGTTACCAAACATTAATCTATTTTGTCTTCTAAACCTTGTCATAACAGAAGTACAAACTATGAAATAAATACCACAGAATCGCAGAATGATTCTGAGTTGAAAGGGACCTTAAGTACCATGTAGTCCCAACTCCTCTGCCATGGATAGAGACACTTCTCACCAGAGCAGGCTGCTCAAAGCCCCATCCAGTCTGGCCTTGAATGCTTCCAGGCATGGGGCATCTACATCCTCTCCGGGCAATCTGCTCCAGTTTCTCATCAACTCTGAATGAAGAATTTCTTCCTAATACCTATTAAAAATCTACCTTCTTTCATTTTAAAACAATTACTAGTCATCATCTTTACTGTAGGTCTGCTTCCTTTAGGTACTAGAAAGCTGCTGTAAGCTCTCCCTGCTATAGCAGGGTCTTGAGGTACACCTTAATACAAGCTTCCTGGGGCTTCATGTTAAATCAGTCTTTCCAGCTGATCAACTTGACTGACCAATTTGAACAGTTCTGGTCTCAGGCTGAGACTCAGGATTCTTTAATAGATGGTTCATTTTCTCAGATCTAGAAGAATTTCCATATCCCCAAAGGAAGTATTGCTGTTCTGAAAAATTGGCAAGATTCTAACTTCAATCAATTCAGAGAGCATCAGCATTAGGTTCTTCTTAAATAATACTCTTAACTAGAAATGTTGCACTTTAAGTCCAAAATGACAAGGTTGTACTAGTGTCTTGGCTGTACTGGAGCAGAAATTAGTGAAGCAGGGCAGTTCCTTGCCTGCTGGCTTAGCATTTGTTTTTAATTTCTAGAAAGCTCTGAAGAATTTTAAAAAATACTTACAGACAGAAAAGGGTCAGCATATGTGGCTTAGGACCAAAGCTTCACATTTACTTTTTCTCACAATTTAAGTCTCTGACATTACACAGCAGACAAGTTTGGCAGTTTTCATGATTGTCAGACATAAAAATGCCTCACTCCTTGCCAGAAACTATTTTGAAAACAAAAACCAAAACATAAAGAACAGGAAAGCACTGACTCTTACTCCAACTGAAAGTAATTTTACTGGAGCAAGGATAGTAAATTTGTTTCTTAGAAGATGCCTGAATGGTGGTAGAGGGTTGAGAGGGGGGTGAAACACAGAACACACACCAAAAAAAGCCTTAAGACTCTGGCTGTTACTTATTTGCAACATTTTAACCAGACCAGATTTAATTTTTTTAGACGGGAAGAAAGAAGCCCACACATTTATGACGCATGGGATTTAGCCATTGGTTATGCTATTACTTCTCTTCTGGATTATGCTGGCAACTTCTCTGAAGAAAAAAAGACTGCAGAAGGAATAAAGACTAAATGAAATAATGAACCATTCTTAAAGAGGTTTTCACTTCAGAATTTCAAATGTCTGAATCTGTGCTAAAATTAAGTAACACTTTAAAATCAACATCTGAGCTATAACAATTTAGCAGGGTAAACATTTTTGAACAAGATCTGACAACTACTGAAATAGTAAAGGAAAACAGTTTTTGTCTGCATTTCAAAAGCATGAAAGACATTAAGGATTTACTAACATTTTAATTGCCACAAAAAATACAGTAATGTCACAAGACAACTCCTAAGATAAAGGTGTTGGGCAAGACCTTCTGATAGTACAAACAAGTTTTTCTTCCAAAAAAACAAAACTTCCTTTCAAACAAAGTTTCATTTTATTCTGTTGAGTGGTACAAAGATCTCTTAGACACCAGACTTGTGTTCTAGTTTCTATGAGCATTTCAATACATAGATATGAGTAATTCCCTCATTGAGACTTTCCATTTTTGGTTAAACTTATATATCAACAATTTTACAATGCCTATAAAATACAGTTACAAATATATTCAAAAACAAAACTCGGTCTTCAGAGTATAAATGTTATAAATGTTACTTTTCTTTTTTGTACTATAAAACTGAAGATTTACAAATTAAAAGTTTATTCAGATACAAAGAGAATATCAAAGACCCTCACTTAAATGAAAGAAAAAGGCATATTCTTCTATTACATGATATTCTGTTTGTCTCTGTATGTATATAAATGCACATATATAAATTTTCTTGCTTTTCATTTTATTCCAATGCATCTCTAATAGCAGATCATAAATTTATAAACTTCATGATACCCTTCAATCTCAAGTCAATAAAGGCTCACTTTTGCAGCTATTTCCATTCAAGTCACAGGGAATATTACCATGCCCAATATAACCACGAAAAGAAATCTTTATATGTCTGAGGCTTTAGTCACATATGAAAGCTAAAAACTGAGCTAAGAAGGTAATGCAATGCATTATTCTTTTTTTAATTATTTTTATCTCAAAGCATGATGTTACTAGCAGCTATGTGCTCCTAGAGTTACACTGAAAAAATTATAAGAAAAAATATTAGCAGTTAGCTGGCTGTAATACTGAGGCACAGTTCAGAAGTCTACCTTCCAAGATCTAACACTGATCACTTCTAAGAGGATCATACCAATGAACTAATGAGCTTACCGGAGTACATTAATCACACAAATACACAGAGATGTTCTCACCTTTAATATCATCAGTTATTACATTATTTCTCAATAAAGATCCATTACTGTACCACAATCTTGTCTTGCAGAAGAGGGAAATGCTACTTTCCCTTTTGAGAGGCAACAAACTGAAGGGGAAAACTGCAGTAGTTTATGATTGGCCATAAAGTTCATTGTGGTGGCTGAGAATGGAATTGTCAATCGTGGTTTACAACCACGAAGTGAATTATTTTTTCTAGCAAAGCCAAAAACATTCTAATGGACTCCACTGAGTCATGATTCCATATAAAATCAGATAAATTGTCTTTAACATGAATACTGAAGTACATATGCTTAACTTACAAAAGAAATCAGGGAAATTCCAGTAATTATACTTGGATTTCCAGAAAATTTGACAAAATCTTTCATGAAAGGCTTAAGAAAATTAAGTACCTATAAGATATGATCCTCAAATGGATAAATAGCTCATTAAAATAGAAGCAGAGTTACAGTAAATGGTGTGTTTCATTGAGTAAAAATTTCCACAGGACACGTTCTGGGATCACTTATGCTCCATATACTAATAAATGATAACGTAAAGAAGTTACAAAGTTTGCTCCTGCTGCTAATTTGTTCAGAATGCAAAGATAATTACAAGAAGAAAAAATGCAGAATAGACCTTATGAGACTGAGTGGATGCATTATAATGTAGACACTACAAAACAGTGGCTGAAATTAATTGAACAAAGACATGATATGATGCACATAGGCAAAACCTTATATTTGCAGATGACGGGCTCAACTCACTGCAAAATCTCAAGCATTAAGACATGGGACTAAGCTCACTGCTTAGTAGAAGCTATACAGGAAACTAAATCTTTTGGATATAAGACAAAAGTAAGAGTTCAGATTACGCCACAGTGAACTTGAATCTTGAACACTGAATGTAATCAAGGTTATGTTCACCTCATGATTGGTAGAACTAGAAGAGCACTGAAGAGAATTCACTAAAAAGCAACAAAAATAGTCAAAGATACATGCAGAAATTTAAATACAGTAAAACTTTCTAGCCTAAAAGAAACAGAGAGATAACAATCAAGATCTGTATGGTCAGGAGAATGTGAGAAAATTGCCTGTTACCTCTTTCAATGCAAGAGCTACAGTGATTCAAACAAACTTACCGTGTTAAAATCAAATCGACAAAGGCAATGGTCCTTCACAAAATGTGTGGTTAGATCAGTGAGCTAGCTTTATCACAACTGTTGCAGATACAGAAACTGACTTCCAAACTAGTTTAAGGAACAGCAGCTCTAAGTGATTTTCTCAATACACTCAATTCTGACAGCAAAGTCTCCACACTGAAATCTTTAATGCCAGGGAAAGCAACAAAGGGGCATCTTGTTAAAACTGTCCTCTTACAGTGCAATCCTGTAGGAATTCATTCTTCGTGTTTAGCACATGATGCTGATTCTAGCAAAATACAGTCATTCTGATCAGTTATAAATCCAACAGGATCCCTGAATTTATGGTTGCAAGCACAGATTTGTGAAAAGGGCATTCCTCATACTATGAAACATTGGTTTTACCATACAAAAATATTATCTCTAGACACATCCTATATGTGACATTCCACAGTATCAAAAAAAGTAGTGGGGCTGGTTTATTTTCAACTTACCTATGAGGTCTGTAGGCCCAGTCCCCAAATTTTCTCCTCTGATAGTCACTTTTGTCCATGAAATGCCTTCATTGGGAGAGATGCCAGTTACAAGTGGGGGCTGTCGTGCTCGAGACATGATGTCTACTCAACTACTGCAAACAGTTGCTTTTATCTGTTTAGCAAAAAACACAATGATTTAAAAAAAATAATTATGTTAAGTAAAAAATTATTTAAAGTCCTTTAGGCTGTTCCTCTAATATCGTAAATCAATACAAATATAAGTAAGTAACACCACTTTCAAAGCCCTTTTGTCATAATCATAAACCAAATAAAACACCTACACCTTCTTTGCACTTCCATTTTTAAAATTAATTATAGCTCTAGCTCTAGTTCTAAACTCCAAAGAAGTATATTCAGAAAAACATTAAACCCTCAAGCTGCCTAATTACACTGCACACACACACTCCAAATTACTTATGTCAGAATTCAAATAAGCCTATTCAATCCTCTAATAGAAAGTTATTATTGTATTCCTTAGAAAGTTTAGAATTGCTAAGCTAAGTAGCAGACTATGATTACATATTTGGATAACTTCCCCATCAAAATTAGACTTACTGGCATGGATAGCCCCAAAGGAAGAAGCTCCCAGAACTTATTTGTATAAAGCATCAACAGTTACATAAACTGTGAAAATTAAAACATTACTTACAGACACTACAGTAGCAGAGAACATCAAAAACAAATACTGTCCCCACAGAGCTAGAAAACCTACATAAAATTATCCAAGAAGCATTTCCAGAAAAATATTCCCTTACACCTGAAATTAAGAGTCAACTCATACAAATCACTTTAATAGCTCTGTAATACCAACATAAATATGGTATGAATAGTAGAAAGCATTCATTTAATTTACTATACAACAGATCACAATTTCCTATTTCCTTCAAGCAGTTCTGCAGCCATAAGAAGCAGTTGATTATAACCTGAAGCACATGAGGTCCCAGCAATTTCTCCATATTTACAATACTTCCTAAACATAGAGGCTGTATGTAACTACACAGGGCCTGCAAATTCGTAAGACAAACAAAAGAGTTTCTTTTAAGGACTTCCACTGTAATTCTGCATCACTTGTTCCATTTCATGACTCATGAATTCTTCTACCAAGACACATCACCATCCCTAAAATTCCTAGTAAAAACAATTAATTTGGTATTCTGGAACTTTGCAAAGTTAACTACGCTCAGCTTCTACTAGGAATTCATCTACACTGAAACAAAAGTAATCTATAGGAAGAAATGCTTTTATTTCTAAGAAAATCATGTAATGATGAAACAGGTCAGTATTCAAAAACATTAGGGACACATGCAGAAGAACTTAATGTACACTGTTTTTGAGGTTCATGTTGGTAAAAGCCATATGGAATATAAGCCAAACTTTATAAGGCTTCTCTTATCTATTTTTATCTTTGATCAAGGTATATTTTCTATTTTTACTTGCAAATACTCAAGTTCATGGAACTTAGAACCTCTGTAAATTATTCCTAATAAACTGTAGTAAAGTTACAATCTCCAAATCCTTGCAGTTAGGAAATACCTTAAGCAAACTATCTTTGTTTCAGTCAGTTCTGCATATACAAAATACAGTCATTGTACCATCACATACGATACAAAACCTCCCCAAAATTTTTCACTGTTAATAGATAGATTTTTCCTGAGGATCAAAGACTTTCCCACTGACTGATTTCCCTCTTCATATTGTGAACACAAACTGAAAATCAAGACAGAAATCACAAAAGTGGGAATGTAGGGGAAGATTTCATGGTGAAAGTAATCAATGCTGCCTCCCAGAAAAGGGTCTTGTCTCTATCTACATTACAGATGTGTAGCATGTCACCTACAATAAAACTTTACAGTGATATTTTTTTCTTCTCAGTTTCTGAACGTTCAACTTCAGAGCTCACAGCCACACCAAAGTGAGTGTGAAATCTGCCCTGACCATAAGGAATGCTGCTCAGTGCTTGGAAACATTCAGGTCCAAAATAACAACCTCAGGTCTATAAATAGATTTGATCTTAAACGTCTGTTTCTCATTTTCACATATTTATAACAGGAACGGTATCACACATCAGAAAACCTATTCTGAAGACGAAGTCATTAAAATGGAAGAGTCATTGAGATACTCTGAATGTCAAAAAGAGATAAATATCTTCAAAGAACTTCAGACTAATTTTGTAGCATGTGTAATTAATGAGAGATGCAAATTCTTGTCAAACAAGCCAGAACACAGTAAGTTGCAGTATGTGAGCCACGCCAGTTCATGAAGGAAATCTGGTAAGAGCCCATGACAATTCATGTAATGTATGTCTGGAATTAAGGTTGCTTGCTTCAGTTTTGTGTTTTTAAATGGCAAATCTCATAATGCCTCCACTGGTTGACTTCAAAACATTAAAAAGTACATTATGTTTTTAATGAAATATTAATTTCACAGGTTTTTTGCAAACTGATGGAAAAGAAATGCAATATATTGTATCATATGGATGCTTTGTAAGTCTCTATGGAAAACACTAGAATGTTTTGTATGAACTCAACATGAGTCAAGTGAATTGTGCAGTCACCAGATACAGTTTATGACCATATGGGTACAACAGCACTGAAAAAGAAGAGGGCTGTACCAGCAGATTACAATGACATCATCTGTCTCTGGCCTGATGATTTTGCCTCTGATGTCTTATCCATAAGTTAAAGAAAGGAGAGAGGAGCACTAACATCTCAACTCTCCTTCCAAATACAGACATCTTAATTTCTCTGTTACCTCCCATTCTTTACCCCAAGCATTCCTCTCCAGATAGCCCACCCACACTACTGTTGATCCACTTCCTGGACAAGACCCGATTTTCTATCAAGATCCCTACTCCTAGGGATCCCTAGGCTTGTCCAGGTCTCGTTTCACCTGCCCTGTATTCAAAGCTACATCACCAGAGCACTGCCTGACAAAACAGGCAGCACAGTAAAAGTATGCCTTCCAGTTCCTACTGTTGAACTTCGTATCACCTGGAGTGATTGGAATCTCAAATTGCAGGGAAAGCCTTGTTTATCCCTACACAATTACAAGATGCATAAGCAGAGATTTTCAGAGCTCTCAGAATTTGATGTTTTATCTGTAGTCCTTTGCAAAGAGAATGTTAAAGAAGAACCTAAGTTTATCTAGAGTGGAGGACAAACTGCAACTCCTCCTCATGATTTTATCTACGTAGTCTCTGTAGCTTTTCTCACAGATCCTCAGTAGAGCTCAAAGACACACAAGAACTCTAAAGAAACAGTGGAGCTTTGTTCCTGCATTCACTCAGAGCCACCTTCTGTAGGAAGCAGCATGTGTCTACATACCAGTAAAACAAAATGAAAGACTTTTACTTTTGACCAATTTGTGTAAGGATTTATATACAATGTTAATCAGTGACATGGATGTAAAAAAAGCCATCTTCAGGAACTCAATGGTAATCTGGAGAGAAAGAAATAATGAGAAAAGCAAGTACATTAGAAGCTACTTCTATACCATTTGGTTGATTCCCACTTTCCTCCTCCTACTTGTTGAAAAAAGTTATGGCTCCCTTGAATTGTAGCCATTGTTTCTCTCAAAATACCTCGGCACACAGGTAATTGTCTGATTCAATACCAGAACTTGAAAGTAATATTACAACATATTTTTCTGGATTTCAGAAATTGGCACTAGATCCCTCTTCATGATGAGCTAAATAAATGTAATAAAAATGCTGAGCCTCCTGAGGTCTAATATTTCTTCTAAAGTATTTCCATACTTAGTGCAGAATCACTTTAAAATACCTCACTGGAATGAGAATACCACAGTAAATCTCAACACATTACAAAAGCACTACAACATTGAATGCTCTATTATTATTTTTAAACAGCAATTGGTTTCTTTTATTTCAAAGACTCAGTGAAGGAACTCTATGGAATCTCTCTTTACTACAAATATGAAGCAAATGCTTGGGAGCCTTCAATTCATTTATAGTATTCCTTCTCCTTCCTCAAAAACATGTCAACAGTTAAAATAACTGAACATATTAGGAAAACTGACCAGAGTGCTACCACGGCCCAAAAGTAATTTTTCATTATTTTTCCCCAGTTTCGTTTAAATATTTATTATTTTTTAATTTTAGGAAAAGATATCAAAATCTAACTAAGAACTTCTGTTGCACTGCCTAGAGAGAAATTCTATCATTTAAAAATACATACTGTATAATAATTTTAAAAGCAACCTTCTTACTGAAAGAGTGCTTATACAGACATAGGGATATTGCACAATGAGGTTTTTTATACAAGGTATTTCCTCTGGAGGTGCCATGCACACTGAAGAAGTGTTAACAAGACTATTTTTTTGCAATGGGGAATCTTCTACATTAATAGAAGTCTCCCTCTTCACTCTACCTCACCTTTTTTAAAAAACCCCACTTAATTTCCTTAGAATACCTCCCCAGCAGCTTAACAACTGTTTGACTGCTCCCACAATCATGCCCATATTATTCTATCATTCTGTCATAACTCTCATTATCAAAGTGCGAGGAGTTAGAAAGCTTCTTGAAAAATTATTTTCATAAACATCACTTTCATCTTTCCATGAGCTTCTCAAATAAACTGTCCTCTCACACAGTAAGTGAACAACAGAGGTTCAAGATTTAAGCATACTAAATTGGTAAGTTCAAGTCATAAAGAAAACTACGATCAACATGAATGCACAGAACTTCAGAAGGTGAGTAACAATTAGGCACATCTCACAAATTTCACCAATGGAAAAGTGGAGCAGTTGAAACATTTCAGAAGACAGAAACTCTGTTTTTAAAACAACACAGCAAGTTGGTTCCAGTGACTGAAAAGTCAGTTAGGTTAAAAGTTTTCAGTGGTACTTTGTCACAGCCATTGAACTTAAAAGACTTTTGGAGGAAGACAGACTCAAGGTCAGTGCAAGTGTCATGGTCATCTCACAAAGTGAATCTAAGCTGTCAAAAAGAGGAAAGAAAATAGCCAATCTGTCACTGCCGAAAAAGTCTAAGATGTAAGCAAGCATTCAAGCCTTCAGGTATCAAATAATTATTAGCTCTGACTCATATATGAGTGAGAGAATACAATTCTAAAATTCTTGAGGCAGGACCATGAGAAAGGATCAAAGCATCACCCCCATTCAAATCACAGTATGGCTCAGATGCTGTCATTTACTTTTTAAAAAACAAACTAACCAGAAATCAGTAGGTGAGGTCCTCTTATCACATTAACATCAGAGTACTAAATGCTTTCCAAATGAACAGATTTATGAAGCATCCTTTTTTAAACAAGTAATAAATACTCAGATTCCAGAACCTAGGTGATGGCCTTCTCACCTTCAACTGCACAAACTTGTGCTTCTACTACATAAACCTAATAATTTGTTTTCACTAGAAAATCCAGAGTCCCCCAAGTACAACACACTATGACAAAGGCAGTGAAAGGACATGGCAAACAACCCCAAGAAGACGAAAAAGCAAAAGGTTTCCTACACATTTGCACTAAAAACCATTACAACATGATGAAAAACACTAATGCAACCTTTTCTGTGCTTTATCCTCCCAACAACATAAATTCAGACAGACATTCTACATAAACCACTATTTAAAAGAATCCAAAAGGCAGCCCTGTGAAAATAACTGACATTTATTAACCCCTCTGGAGATCTTCAGTGCCCTAGAATTTCCACAGCCTTCAACACTGCATTAATAATACAAAGTCCATTCCTGCAAGCCTGCCAGAAAAGACTGGGAAGTGAATAAGCTAAACAATGCTGAAATTCCAAGTGATATTAAGAATCTATGCGTGTTTATTTAAATAATAAAAGAAGACTTGTCAATTTAAACAAGAAGTGCTCACAAACCTTGCATTGGGCAGGGGGGGGGAAACTCTTCAAAACACCACTAAGCTACTTATAATGAAAAGATGAACAAACATAAAAAAGAGTGTAATTTCACCATCTCACAGGAAAAACAAAGCCTCATTTGTCTTGCCCTGTCATATCCGGCATGCTGTCTCAAGCCAATATTAACACTGACAAACATGTTAAGCTACAGGACAACATTACATGTCAAAATCAGTTTCAATTTGGGAAGAGGTGAAAGTTTCGCGATGGAGAGGGCAACTGTCAAAAATACATTTGGAGTATCAAGTGGCATAATACAATATTCTTTTCTTTATAAAAAGGCTCCCAAATATTCCATTGGTCATGAAGGGCATACTATAGATTTAAGTTCTGAGGCTGCCAAGGAATAAGTGCAGCAGTTTTGCTTTCACAGTTTCAATGCTCAGAACCCGAGAGGTCCTGCTTCCCTTTAACCCAGAGCAAGGCACATCTTCCTGGCAATATATCTTGTCACGGCGAAAGCAAAATAATCACAGCACTCATCCATTAACATTTCAGAGTCACAGTGGGATTAAAAAGTCGCACCCCGGGCAGATGCTGGGCGAGCCCCTGGGCAGGGGAGCCGAGCGCCCGTGGCAGCCGGGGCTGCAGCTGGGAGGGATTGACACAAGCTAACCGTGGAACCCGACTCAGGAGAAACTCCGGGCACAGTTCCGGCATCCGAAATAAATTAAAGTAAACAGTGTTGCTCTCTCTCTCTCCTTCTCTCTCATCCACCCTGTTAGCAGCCTCTCGGTTGAGCTGGAGACCACACACCCAGACCACACAGCACCAGCTGAACTCCCTCGCACGCAACATCTCAAAGCTGTCACTCTGCTGAGGTACGGGGAGGAAAAAGAGGGGCAGGAGAGCGAGTGTGTGTGTGTGTGTGTGTGTGTGTGTGTGTGTGTGTGTGTGTGTGTGTGTGTGTGTGTGTGTGTGTTTTAGAAAAGCTGCTTGCTCTCTCCTCCTGTCATTCCAACCGGTTATGTTTTGTGTGGTTGGGAAGGAGGGAAAGAAGGGTGGAATAAAAAAAGACCTATAAACCTCACTAAGAAAACATACTGGTCTTGGCCTTTTGTAGTAATGACTTGCACTCCTCTGGTACCAGCTTAGTAACTGATGAAGGGCTAACAAAGCATCCATTTAACATCAATTAACCTTCTATCTATCACACGTCAAAGAAAATAATCTAAAACTAGTATAAATCCATTTCCTTGTACATATCAAATGACAGCATCTTATCAGTTATGATGTACAGCATTCCACTGATGCACTTTTTACACCAGGAATTTTGACAAGTTATTTATTAGGGGAGGGGAGAGGTTCCTCACCTCATTGCCCAATTGCCATTGCAACACTGAAATTCCTATTTTTTCCACAAACATTCCACTGTAAAATCAAGTTTTGTTCATTAATATCTTACAACACAAGCAATTACTGAGCCCATATATAAGACTGACTTTGTGACCCATAAGCAAGAAGGAAAAATAGCAAACCTCTAAAAATAGATTTAAAACATTAATCTATAATACAGGTGGGACACTTAAAATTGAGGGAAAAAGGAGAACTCTGCTTCTTTCAGTTCAGAAAACAATTTCATCTTCACTGTATCATCTTCTCAAAAAGAAAAAATAAAAAGTTTGAATTATTAAAAATCAGCTTCAATCTACTTTAGAAAAAGATTCCCTCTTCTCCTATGCCATGAACATACCTCTTACATCAAACTCACCAGCATGCAAATTTAATTTAATTCACATACACAATTTGAACAGCCCAGAACCACGTAGTCACATTTTCACCTCAGCTAAAAATCTATTTACCTAAGTGACAATGACAATGTCTAAGTGCCACTATTAAACAAGAGTATCGAAATAACAATAACTCAAATGTCAGCATTAGCCCTATTAACTTGATGTAGGACATCTTTGTTGGTGAAAATCATAAGGAAAATTTACTAAAAATCTCATAAAAAAATTTTGAAAGAAGTTAGCTTTAAAGTTACATAACTTCACACTCAAAATATATTACTGCTTCAAGTTATTAATTTGGTCTAAAAGCTGCTTTGTGCCAATTCTTGAATGAACACTTTTTCTAGTATATTCAGTGTTACAGTCCCTACTCATTACCAAGATTCAAAACAATTTAAGTTTTCTGAATGTCTGTTCTGGCCATACTGATTAGGGTGGAAAAGGGCAATAGAACAAAAGAAAATACGATTTAGGAAAGCCTGAACACAGCTGCTTCTCTCCAAAATTTCCCCTATTTTCATTATAAATTGCATTACAACTCCACAGAAATTAAGTCATCTACTTGGTTAAAAGCTTCTGTATTTATTACGTGACACATCACTATAATCTAGCAAGACTGTGAAGAAAAACCTTAAACATCTCTATATAAATATATATATAGGAAAAAGTCAACTGAGCTTTACACCAAACCATATCACAGATGGCCATAAATCTCCCATTAATTTCTAAATTCTCACAAATCACATACTTTCCTACATCTGCTTCTACCTCCAACATCCAGCAGTTTCCTTTATCTATAAGTTATTCCCTTTACTGCCCTCCAGTTAAACCATTCATTCTTCTTTTGTTCTAAAGTTATTCACAATTTTCTGTGCATTATTTTAGTTATTATTAGCAAAACAGTAAAGAATCTTTAATGCCCGCATAATCCATCTATCTTACGTTATTCACAGGCAGAAATTCAAAAACAATTTTTCAAGAGTCAAAAACTTTCAAATATGTTTATGCAAATGTATTCAGAAAGATCCAGAAGTTCAGAAACATAAGCTAAATAAATCCCAATGGGGTAGGACTTTTTTTTTCTAGAGAAAAGAAACAAGACACCATAGATTTTTTCTAAGCCCTGTAGCTATACACAATGTTCTTTATAAAAACACTATTTAACCACTGCAATTATACAGTTCAAATGGTTGAAGTTTTAACTTGGGTCCTTGTAGGTAGGACAGCAACAATAAAATTAACATCTGTTGTGTGACTTTTTTGACAGCTCCTTTTGTTTCAAAATCATTTAAGAGCTGAGACGTGCTCATGCATTACTGAGATTCCTGTATTTTTCATGTTCTCTCCCAAACACCTCTTTCTGGCCCCTGCACAGGGAAGTACTCATACATACTTCTCTATCATCAAGTACTCAAGCCATCATCCTTCTCTATCCACTTGGTCATACACACACTCAAGTATTTCACCCGGAGCCTATATGTATAGGCATGTTTCTCACATATTTCAGCCTGCCTCTACTCACAATCTTCATTTCCAATCACCCTCCTAAAATCCCATCTGCTGTATGGAATCATCACGCTTTAAGAATAATAAAGCTGTCTATGAGAAAAAGAACTTCTCCTGTCTTCTATGCTCATGAAACATGAGAAAAATCCATCTGCTATATATACGTAGCTCCTGAATTTTTGGCCAAAAATCTGAGGTTCACTTTTCCAGAAAAATGCAAAGTATGCCATGAAAACCACAGTGAGATTCAAAATATTATCACAGTCTCACAGAATTTTTAAATAAGAAAGTTAAAAATTTTTTAATTGGGACATTTCAAGATTATCTCAAAAACTCAGTACAAAATACAAAATTGGGTACTTGAAAAGCAAGTTTTGCTCAGCATGACCCTAAATTTTTAATTACTGCAGGCCTCTTGATATACTTCCAAATACAGGGTACATTACTTGTGGGTTACTCACAAAACAAAAGAAAAAAATACAAGTCATAATATACCTAAAAACCACTGACTTATGTTATAATCTGATTCACAGACACTATTACACTGCCTGATTCCTCACTATCTTCTGCACAATACAGCCTAAGTTTTGCCTTAGAAAATTAAACTGCAAATATGGGAATCTGTAGTTCTCAAGGTCAAGAGAAAGTCAGACTTAGTGTCTCAAATATGTTGTTTTCTATAAAAGCAAACAAAACAAAATTAGAAAGGAAACACAGGCTTTCATACCCATCAGTAAGTGAAACTGCAGTATTTTCTACTGAAAATGCTGAACATAATGTCTGCAGATTAACTAACAACTGTTATCAAAAAAGGCTATAAGGACAGATCTCCTATGAAGAAAAAGCACTATGTACTTCCATATTAGTATAAAAACCACAATTTCTCCATAGGAGGGAGGGAAGATGCATCACTTAAAGTTGTTTAGAATATTAAATATTTACCTTTCACTGTGCAAAGCATGTAACACACCATACACGGAATTATCCTTATTTTCAGGCAGTTCTCTCATGACTCAGTTTTTAGAAAACTACTTGAGGTTCCTTTCATTTCCCCCACCTACCCAAGAGATCAGAGAAATGGGTTCTCTCTTCCGCTATTCTCTCTTCCTTTAACTTTTGGCATTGGGGGAACAACTACATTTGAACTGAAATATTGATAGGAATTCTAGAAAATAATTTACAGGTTATGGTACAAAAATTTTTATTAGCTTTACTTTAAAATTGACACTTCTCAAACTGTGAACGTGGACCTCTGCTTTCACATTCAGCACAAAAAGATGAGACATCAATCTGACATGACTGCACTATGCACGTGGTGTCTAATTATCCCTTATCCTAAAATATTACAAACATGATTTTCCTCATTACCAAGCACCATATTTCACCCCTGGGAAAATGAATTCGAAAGATAATGTTGCCCACCACAGATTTACAGAACTTAGGTGGTCTAAGACAGAAGGTCAAAGTTAACCTGAAGTGCTAATGACCGACTTCTGCAAAAATATATTAATTTATTAATTTTTTTTAAGAACACCTATTATACTCAATCTTCTGTTATCATACTATTGAGACACAACTTTTTTTATTTTCTCTCTTTTTTTCTCTAAGGGAAGTAGGAAAGCAAAAAAGGACAGAATAAACAGAATAAAAAGAACTCAAAACTGAGTTTAGTTTCAAGTACGATGCTTAAGATTTAGTGGATCTAAAGATAAACATATCAGTACATTGAAAGAAATTGATTAAGTATGGTTTAGCATAACATATCTCAAAGTTTTCATCACTAGAAGAGGTCAGTGGCCTCTGCCCTTCTAATCAACCCACTTACTTCAGTTTAGTCCAGCTCCACTCTGAAAAGTAACATAACAAAGAAAAGACTGTATTTGTGGATACAGTTTTCAATAGGACCTCAGGAAAAAAACAAGATTGCCTATTTTAACATCTTTGTTGTCTGTATCTGCCTCAAATACTCTCAGTACCTAACAAAAAAATTCTCATCATATTCACAAGAAGTCCTGCAATTAAAAAAACCCATAAAAATAAGCAATTCTAGAGATTCAAAAATACTTAGTAACCAGTACCTTTTATACTGAAAATTAAACTGTTTCACCTAACAATATCCCCTGCTTAAAGGGCAATATGTTTAATACTTTACTTTGAAGGATTTTTTTTTATATTTTTAAGTTTGTGACTCAGAAATTTAAGGGCTTGTAAAATGAATTCTAAAAATGCCCATTAACTTACACTAGACAATAACTGTTCAGCACTTCTACCCAACAAAGCAATTACAGCATGAAAAACCTACCAATCATCAAGTTTGTAAAAACACTGTAATTTGCTGAATGAAGGCCATGAGAACACAAGACAACTTTACATTTTGTCCGTTAAAATGCTTTTAATTAAATAGTTTCACCTCTGACACATACTTAAAAAAATTATGTTTTCCATACAGGAAAAACGCCTTAACACTATGATGTAAATTAATGGTATTTTCACTGAGATAAGTCATACAATCATAATGAAAACCATTGCATCCTGTTTTAAATGATGTTCAAGACAAGAGAAATCCCAGCTAAGTAAAAACACAGTTGTCCGAGAGTGGGCATAAATCAAGAAAACTGTAAACTAAGCTGTCCATGAGAAAGAAATCAGCACCAGGACATGGCTTTTGCTCCTTCTTGATGTGTCAGCACAAGCTGTGATAGACACTGGGAAAAGGAAAGCAAAAATTACGGAGTTTTTATTCTTCAGGTGAGCAAAAGGTAAAGTTTTCTTAACCGACCTGTTTTCTTAAACCTCAAATTCCTTGATTTGTAGTTATCATTAAAAAAACCCCACAAGTAATAGAAGTCCTTTATCCACTTTGACAACTTTATCTCAAGCAAAAACAAAACAAAGTTTTAACAGTAATAAAATGCACACCAAACACAAAAGGAGAAGAGAAGTTGATTACTTAGTTCAAGAACGATCAGAAATCCTGGAAAGCTGAAGTGAGATTACAAGTTTAAACTTAACTTTAAATAATGAATATATGTAGTTTAGATTTAATCTGATGTTCTGGCAGCAGTGAAATGGGTCAATATTTCACTGGCTTTCAATTCAAAGCTTACAAGTGTAAAGCTAGAAGCTGTTAAACCACAAGAAGAAAGCAAACTGCAGGAAATGGAAAAGCAAAGGGACAGAAAAGAAAAAAAAAAAGGAATTCTATTTTGAAAACCAATAAAATTGTACAGAATGGATCACCTCCACTTTCAGACATCTATTCCCCTTGCTAAGAGATCCTTTTCAGGTTCCTAACTAAAACACTGAAGAGGCATGGAAGAAAGGTATTTAACCACCCAGTTTATGACCCTCTTGAAATGCAATGCAGTGCAAGTTAGAGAGAAATACAGAACTGAGTAAAGAGTGAAATAAAACTATGACTAAGTTACAAAGAACGTGTAACATCTGCAGTTAGGTACTAATGAAAGTAATAATCTCTCAACTGTTGTATGTTATTTTGATTTGGTCCATGTTCCTTACTATGATGCTTTCTTACCACACTTGCCTAAGCATACGCCCGTTTTGGGGGAAATTTATGAAACTTTACAGCACCACTGAATAGGAAGTAAAAAAAAAAAATCAGATCTGCAGGTAAGCAGCTGTTCAGAGCACACACCTCGTTTCTCCCCTGCCGATTTCCTCTACTTCCCCACCCAGCGCACCCGAACACTTCACTGAGATGAACGATTCACGACAGTCCTACACCATCCTGGTTTTATCATATAAGCACGCGGGATCGGGAATGAGAAATCAATGTAAAACCCCTTGAAACTATTGCCCTGTCCCTTGCCATGCCGGGTTAGCCTCAGCAGCCCTGAGGAGGGACACCTCGCACAGCGGCCAGCAGGACACCCCAGGAGGGGTCTCACGGGCGGCGCCCCGGCTCCTGTCACTGGGTTGAGGGAGGAAGAAGACGAGCTGGGGGCGGGCGACGACCCGTCCCCCGCTTCCACGGAGAAGCCAACAACTGCCTCCAGGGGGTCTGAGGAGGAGCCGCTACCGCGGTCCAACAGCAGTAAGCGACAAGTCCATCTCCGCTTCTCCCCCATACGGGGTCAGGCGGGGCCTAGGAAGCGACACTCGACCCTGCCCGGTGGGGAGGGAGGGGGTAAACACTCGACTCGAGGAAGAAGGGTGGGGGGAGGCCGAAGAGATGTGAGGGGGAAGGAGCCAGAGCTGCCCGGCAGAGGAAGAACGGGGCGGGAGGCCAGATGCTGTCACTCACCGGCCGCCGCCGCCGCCGCGCTCGCATCCGGCACCTGGGGCAGCTCCGCTCCCGGCAGCGCCTCCGCGTCCGGCGGGCGCAGGCACCTCCAGCCGCTGACCGAGATCGATCGACGGAGCGCGGAGCAATCGAGCGGAGTCGGGAGGGGAAGGAGGGAGGGAGAGACTCGTGTCCTCGAGCCCCGCCCCCTGTACCGGCGCTGCCCTCGTGCCATCTTGTCCGTGACAGGGGTGGCGGTTGTGTTGTGGAAGGCTCCCGGTGGAAGAGGAGCCGGGAGAAGATAAAATCCTAACAGATGTGGCGACAGCAAAGGCAACGGCAATGGCAATAATAAATAGGAGTCATAAAACCGGCTCTGAGTGTGTAGCGTGGAGGCCTCAGCACGCTGACTGGGTCCCCCTCACCTCCCATCTTCCGGCCATGCTGTGGTGCAAATCTGGCCTCCATTTCCAAGGAAGAAGTGAAAAAATAAAAAGGTTTCTTACCAAATCTTCCATCTGTCTGAGGTGGGAAGGCAACACCTCGGACAGCTGCCACTTGTGATAAGGGTGAGGAGATCTCCCCTTTCCCTTGTTATTTTGGGGTATTTTTTATGAATTGTTCTAAGTTCAGTTGCAAAAGCCAAGGTCAGACAAAATCTTCAAGGCAGGGAGAGGCAAAGCAATGAGAGAAGAAACAGAAAGAAGAATCTGTTGCTCAGTTTTGCCAAACCAGACCTAAACCGGGATATTAGTGGGAAAACTTAACGGCCTTTCATAAACCTCAAGTCACTGTAAAAAGCAATTATACCAATTATTCCTCACTTATTTTTTCCCCAGAGGTTACAGTTGCTTGAGTTAAATCAGTATCTAGTCATGTGAATAAACAGTGTTCTTCTGATTCTTTACTCAAGGCTCTAAAACATTGCACGACATCTCTCTGAAGAAAAATGAACGCACCGGATATCTAGCTCTTCTCTAGTTATCTCCGGAGTTATTATGAGCAGTTTTCTACTGATACTTAATACAGAAAGAGAGCTCTTTGGTCCTCCTGGAAAAGTAAAGTTGGGATCCCATAAAAAAAAAAAGTGTATCTATTTTGGCACTCATTTCAAAGTTACGTTTTTTCTCTATGACAGGTTGTTTTCATTTTCTCTTTAAATGCCTGATGTGTCACTGGATGTGCCAAATAAAACCCCCATTTGAAAGGTTTGGTTTATACATATGGCCCAATCCAGCATGATAAACACCCAGGTCCCAGGCCTGCCCCATGCTCTCTGGGAATGGGTACTAGTGTCCAAAGCCATCTTTGGTGTTAGTGGGGGTCTGTAAAGGGAGCCATCTTCCCAGAGAATTTTGTAATAAACAATTGTGAACTTAGATTTAGTTCAAGTGACAGACTTCCCTACCAGACTGAAGTTTAGTTGCAGGCTTGGCTGAATTTTCACCTCTTTTGCAAATGCAACTATGCTAAAAAGGGTAGTTTAGGTTAGACATTAGGAAAAAGTTCTTCACCGTGAGGGTGATGAGACACTGGAACAAGTTGCCCAGAGAGGTGGTGGAAGCCCCATCCCTGGAGGCATTCAAGGCTAGGCTTGATGAGGCTCTGAGCAACCTGATGTAGTAGAGAATGTCCCTGATCACTGCAGGGGAAGGTCCCTTCCAACACTGTGATTCCATGATTCCGTGAATCATTGAGAAGGAAGAGCCTGAACCTGAGAAGAGACAATCCTTCACAGTGTTAGTTGAAGTGAGAAAAAGCTGTGAGACATTTTTCCCTCTGAAAATATCAGTTTGCCCTTTCCTTTAGGGATTTTTAACCCACTGTTTCTAAACTGCTGCTCAGCAGCATTTTTATCCAGACCTTGGTCCTGGGGAATCTGTCAGAATCACACAACTGGGCTGAACTCTGCACAGCCTTGTGAATAGTGTATGTGGGCTTATCACAGGCATGTACATAGGCAAACCCTCCAACTGCTGAGAGCAGCTTCCAGGTTTCTTCTGCTCTGCAGGGGCACCAGATGATATTGTCAATGAAGAACTTCCCGTGAGCTGCACTTTTTTATACCTACTGTGGGTGGTTTTCCCAGCTCATGTGTGGTGACCATGTGGTGCCCGTCACCTGCCCCTTTGGTGACTCCAGAACAAAGCTGATGGTGACTGACCGTGGATTTGACCCACTGTGGAAAAGAAACACTGCCCCATACATCTCTTTAGAATAAAAGGAGAAAAAGTAGTGCTGTTATTATATATCATATATATATCTTATAATGTATATACCATAATATATAGTATACATTCACTGTCATATATAATGCTGCTAATATAAATATATTACTCCATGGAACTCCAGATGCTGTTAAATCCATTAATCTATGCTGTTAAAACTGAGGGAAGAAATGACAAGTTGTAATATAATGACCTGGTGAATAGTAACTATTATACCTCATAGAGGTCACAAGAGTAATTGCTTATTCATGCCTTTTTCTAATCCATTTATGCAGATTTGACAGTGATCTGTAAACACTACATCTCTCTACAAAGTTGGGTAAACAGATTTGAAAGCCCAGAGAGATTATTATGATCATCTTGTCTAACCTGAAAATTGAAAGCTGTAGAATTTCCTCCAGCCATTCCCACAGTGCTTTCTATAGTTGTTTCTTAGAAAGGCATCTTCATTTTTTTTTAATGAGATGGAGAAATGTTGAATGCATTTTGAAGATTTCTCTGTGATTACTCTAACATGTACCTCACTACCCTAACATGTAGAAAATAGCTGATAGAAATATAAACGTTGTTTGAAAAGGTAAATTCATGTAGCTGCAGCACCTGTGCTTTGCAAGCCTGCTTCTTGTTAACAGAAATATCTTCCTTTTGAAGACGTTTGAAAAATACAGCAGATTTATTTACTCCTTCACCTTCTCTTGATAAACTGTGTGGATTAAACTTTGATTCTGTGCTGTATAACTGCCTTTCCAGAGCTCTTTTCTGAATGCCTTTAAGCTTACATCTGTCACCTTACTTTTTTGACATTTGGACATGCATACCACACCTTTGCCTATTTTGGTTTTAATTTGAGGGGTGAATATTACAACCAGGGAAACCTAAGGAACAGAAAAAAGCTAAGAAGCGTAAGATTGAAAATGACCTTAAGAAATCACCCTTTTTTGTCCTTTCTCTTGCCTCCAGACAGGATCAACTATTCCTTTGTTATAACATTGCTGTTTTTTCAATCTTATTCTTAAAGACTTCCCAGTATGGTGCTTTTGCCATTGCCTCAGGCAATCTTTCTCAGTGTTTCCCTACCCTTATCACTAAATGTAATTTTTTTCTAATGTATACTCTGAATATATTCCCTACTGCAATTTCAGTCTGTTAGTGAAAGGTCTGTCTTTGCTGGACCTGGGGAATAGACTGCCTCCTCCCTCTTGCAGCTTTTCAATTACTTAAAGGCTCTGTGTTCTTATCAATCGAAACAGTCTCATTACTATTCTGATATTTAATGTTGATCTCCACTGCACTCTTCTCCAGTCACACAGTGTCATTCTGGAAGTGCAGTGCTCTAAGCTAAATATGCTCCAGGTGAAAAATATTTTGTAAAAGGAACAATTCAAACTGAAATCCTACTATGGGTTATCCGAGCAAAAATAGTATCTTTGACTGTTTTGCAGCCTGTCTTCCTGTTCCTACTTCTTCATATAGCTTTTGCTTTTTCACAACAGCATAGCAGCATTGACTCATGTTTAGCCTGTGATTCAGTCTACATTTTTTCTAGGCAACTGTAATCCTGTTTACTTTTCCCCTTCCTGTATCTGAGGAACTGATGACACTATGTCTAATGGACCATGCTTGCACCTATTGAATATTTCTTTGTGGTTTTCTTTAAAAAAATAATCCTCAATTTGACAAAATCCCTCTGAATTCTAATCCTGTTCTCTAACACACTTTTAGCCAGTCTCTTCATGGCGTCTACGTATGTAACAAGTTTAATCTCTGTGGTGTTATTCAGATAGTATCAGATAAGATAGACCCTCAGGGAAACTCTTTCAGTATATCTCTCCATTTTGATAGTGGCTTCATTTTGCTGACTCTTCCTCAGCCCTGCTTTTCTCTGACCCCACTGGATTTTCAATGTAAACCATATGTCATTTCCCATGTTGTATTATGTACTGCCACCTGCTTTCCTCTTCCTCCCAAACTGAAAATGACCTGGATGTGTTGTGAAACCAACATCAGCACTTTGGCCATTATCTGGCAGTTTAAGCCAGAAAACTTCATTATGGAGTGAAATACATTTCTTTTACTTGAAAGGCAAGAGAGAAAGAAGCAACTTACCAATCAGCATTTCCCCCCAGTGATTTCTGGGGGATTTCTGGTATGCTATAAGAGAAACAACATATAAATTAATGCACACAATATTCTGAGGTTTTTTCCAGAACATTTACAGTCACTTTTTCCACATCAAACAAAAATTTTTGCTCTTTAAACCATTTCCAGCAGTACACAAAATTCTCTCACTGCTTTACTTTCTCGACTAACACCACCCTAATTCTTCCCTTTAAAAGTCGATGCACTACTGACCCAGAGGCATTATTTCTCTAAACAGCACCAGTAAAATTATTAAATTATTTTGTGCAGCTAAAAATACTGAATGCTGTATACTACAGCTCTGTAAAGGGTGTCACCACTAAGTTGCATCAGTTTAAGAGCTTCATCGGAACCAGCCTTCATCTGTGGTGTGTATTTTAAAACCATAGAAGGGGAGGAAAATGTTGAAATCTGAATAAACTTAAAATTATGCCATATTACTTCTAAAAGGTGAAAAAACACACCAACACCATTTCACAGGTTTTGTCCCTCAAATTCCAGGTGAAATTCTGTCCCCTCTTTTTTTACAAGAGCAAATTCTGGCACAACTTGCTTTAATATCTGTTCTTTCAGGAATAAACAAAAAAAGCTGCTCATTAGATATCTTTTTCACAGACTTCTGAAATGCTGTTGAGCAAGGGCAGGGATCAGATCTCTGTAGGTGAACTGAACTGTGCCTATGGGGCAGTTTGTTGCTGCACATGCACCCCAGTTCTCCTCCACTGGAAGTGACTGTACCTCTCCTCTGACAGCAATCAGCAATTCCCGATGCATCCTAGTGAAAATCAGCACAAGCAGCAAAAAACCCACTTATTTCAATAACAGTTGGATTCATTTTGGCAGAACTAAGTTGTTTCCCTCACTCTCCCCATTCAGTGGCTGTGCTGACACATGTCTGTAGAGAGAAAAAGTGACACTACCAGTGTTAGCTTGCCAGAGGACCAAAGTTGACTTTATTTTATCTGCATTATGGGGCCAGGTCCATAATTCCATTACAATTGCTCACTATGCTGGGCAATGGGGACTTTTTTTACAACTGATAAATAACATTAAATAATCAGGTCTGATAACATAGTAAGTGTGTCACATACACACATGCTTGCAAACATACATTTACTTTAAAAGAAATGTTACAGGGATTTTGTGCTTAATTTTACAAGTGAAGATCCCATCTGTTTCTAAACTCCTTGACTGCATTTATTTTAATTCCCAGGTTTCCCTGTCAGTCTTTCTCTCCTCTCTTATTCCTCCCATCCTTCTATGGTGAAAAAAGGGAAGGAAGATAGGTCTGGGGAAAAAGGAAAAAGAATGGCAAAGCCTCAATTAATTAAACTATGCAATCTGAGCCAAGTATAATTGTTCTTTCAAAAGTTAACTATATTTAAATTAGTATCACTATTGTATGCTATTAGCACAGGCTGCATTTTACATCAATTAGATACAATTATGAAGTTCCTTTTAGAGATGAAAATTATTTTCATATACCATGCAATCAATTAACATTAAAATGTGGATTTTCATCTATGCCCTACACATACATTCAAAGCTACTAGATTAGACAGCTTAATCTAGAAGCCCCTGAACTGAGAGCAGTATTTGATTTTAACAAACTACAGTTCTAGCTTTCAATGTTTCTTAATACAGAAGTACATTTCCATGAGAGAGGTGTTTGTCCTTGACTTCAGATCTACAGCAATTTCCACAGAAGTATCTTTGAAGAATGTTGGTCAGTGTTTTAAAATGTAGGGGCTTAAATTTAGACTGTTAAATCTGTATTTAGCCCTGCAATGTGCTGAGCACCCTGGCTGTGATCCAATAAAGCACTTAGGCATTCCCATTAACTTTAAAACACATTCACATCTATTATTCACTTTACCAAAAGAACTGAACTCAAATACTTAAAATTAAGCACGGACATTATGTAGCCTGTTGGACTCAGCTTCATACAACCCTCAGTCCTGTTCTGCCCACAGCTGAGACCCTGTCTTGCTGGTTTTGTGTGGCTTGCTTGCTCTGTTGGGCTAGTGGCACTGGTCATAGGAGTAAATTACTCAAACACCTTACAGATTTCAAGGCTTTTGTTTTAAAAAGGGCCACATTCCCATCAGAAATGTTTTCAGAACTTACTTTGAAACACACATCTTAAAATGTACTATATCTGAGTACAGTTATAGTGAATATTCTACCATGGTTTTATTTGTTGCCTATTACTATTTATTGTGATTTGCATATGCAAATCCAACTTCTGGGCAACATTCCCCAGCTTCTGAAGTCCTGACAAAAGTCCTGCAGCAGTGGTTAAGAGGCAGGTTTAGATAACTGTGAGGGACAGGACAATAGATAATGAAGAGCATTCAGGTGAGGCATTAGGAAGAAATGTAGCACTGGGGCAAGGAAGTTCTGGTATAGGTTGTTTAGGAAATGGCCTGAACCTCCTTCATGGGAAGCCTTTAAGAATTGGCTAGATAAAGCACCCACAGGAAAGATGCTATTCCTGGTACTATACTCGGTCTTTCTTTAAGTGGCAGGATGTACTAGGCAAGTTCCCAAGGTGCCATATAGCCCTCAGTAGCTATTGCTGTCAGTATCAGGCTTGTATTAGGCTCTTGCTATGTGCTGGCTTGCCTTCAATGCTGATACTCTTGCATTTGCCCTATTAGAATTTATGCCATGGTTCATTTACAAGCAAGCAGCAGGATTAGACAATTTTTTGGCTTATGGGAGAATTTCTAGAAACAGCAAAAAAAAGATGGTATGAGAAAACTGTCCAGAATTATTTCCATTTTTCAAAGCTATCAGCTGCAGTTAAAGACCACATCAGTTATGATCTAAAGAAATCCTGCTGTTTTCTTTTTCAGAAAAAATTACAAAATGAGAATTCAGGCAGTTAGTATGTTCAATGCAGTTTGTAAATGTGATAGTTGTTAGTTATTGTTCAGGACTATAAGAGATCCAACTTGCAGCTTAATTATCTGCTGTTTCCTCCTGAGCACAACCACTGAAGCACAGCACTCACTCCCTGGTGCTGTGTTCACTGGCAGTGAAGGAACAAGCCTAGAGGAAAGATATTCTAAAGCAGACTATGCAAGAATTTCCTTTACAGACAGCAAACCCACTTTTAAGGACACACATTGTACCCTCTGCACACTCTCTCCCATCCCATGCCATGCATCAGTTGGGCCAAGTGCTGAGCTCACAGTGGGATTGCACCCCCAATGAGGGGGAGAGATGGGGCTGGAGAAGCACCATCTTCCTCCATTTTAACTCTTTTTAATCTAATTGATTACTGCTGATATTTACAAAGCCAAATTAACCAGCCATACACTCAAAGGGAAGTGTTGCACTTGAGGGAATTTCTAACATCCAGCTGAACCACTAATTGTAATGAGGCACATTCACTTTGATCAATTGCTATACTACCCTTCGCTTGGGGCACTTTTTAACTGCCAAAATCAACCTTCTCTCTGTGAAATGTGTAGTGAAGAAGTTTGGAAATAGGATTTGGAACAGGCTGGGGAGCCCCACTACAAATCTCAGCCTCCCCAGTGGGGAGCTCTGCTTTTTACGAAGAAGGAAATGTACTGATGTTTGTGATGATGTTGTGGTTTGTAACTGTCTCTGTTGACTAAAATGTTTCCTGGTTTCGAAGTTAGAGGCAAAACCCCAACGTGGCATCCTGAAAACTCAGAAGCAGGAGTGGACATTTTTATTTTGAGATTTCTTTTCCTTTTGGCTCATGGCTTTCTTTCCATTCATGGTTTTGTGCCCTGAAACATCTATAAATTCAAAAAGTTGACTAATCTTCAAGGTGTGGGCCTGTAGGTAAAAACAAGCTCCATCTTCAATTCACTCTTCCTTCAGATAATTTCTGAGATACAAACCAGAATCTTAATGGGATGTTTGTTGTTAAACATTTCCTTATGCCAGCATTCTGGGGGAACAAAATGTGTTTAACAAAAGATTTCAATTGTTGCACTGAGTATATTAGGAAAAAACAACCCCACAAACAGGAGATGTCGATTTACACATGCAAAAATATTGCTATAAAACCAAACAATTAGGCAAGAAGAGAATTAAATAATTATGTAGTTTTGATGTTTTGTGTGGGATTGGGGGAAAAAATTGATCAAAACTTGAAACCTAATGCAAACACTCACACCCAAACATGTGCTCCTCCAAGCACAGAGGTAGTGGTGACACACTAACCACTGGCTGCTCTGAAACTACTTTCCTGCAGAAATTCAGGGAGGCAAGATCTGGTGCTAGTGCCAATGGCCCATCCAGACAAAGCTGGAATTTTCCTAGGGATTGCAGGGGTCCTGCTTCTCTCTTCCCTCTACACATATTTTGTAGCTATTGAACTCTGCAAGATTGCAAAGAATACACGTTATATTATCTTTTCATTTCCATGGCATCTGTACACTTAAACTTTCATGCCTCATTGTGTCTGCATGTGATCATCTTGTACTTGTATTTAAATTGCTGCTCTTGCCTCTGATCTTGGGAGACAAAAGCAACACTGGATTCTTTTTTCCATTATATATTTTTACAAAAGAACTACTGTAAAAATTAATCAAAGGTATGCTGGTTTTTATTGTTATTTTTTTAATTTTGGGGGGTATTTTCCTCATATTGCAGTGGTTTTGAAATTGAAACGTTGCACTGCTGAGAAAGTGCCATGAAAATATAACCCACTACATTCCAGGAAAATAAATAAGCAAGGCCACCCAAATTTTCAATTAGTGCTAGTGCAGTATGCAGGAAATGGCTGGAGAACCGTCAAAGACAGCCTTAGGCTGGGTCGTGGATACGGAACAGTGACAGGAAGGTTTGAAGCAAGAATACAGGCTCAGTGTGAAGATGGCTCTTCTCCAAGGAAAACTGCATGCTAATAGGTTAATACTGATTTCCTGAAAAATACAGCCTGGGTATTACATGCTGGAATTTACATTCTGACAAAGGCAATTGCTGAGCCTCAAGACTTTGCTTTTTTGGTGATGAAATAACACTACAAAGTTCAAGCTGCATTATATATTTCATGTTTTAAGCTTATTAAACATTCAAAGTACAAACTGTGCACATATTTTTAAGCCACCTGAAATAGCAACAGCCTCGATAGTTTGGGAAACTAGTATGAGAAACATCACATTTCAATAGGTCAGGCTTATCTGGGTGATGCCTTCAGCAGATACTGACCGAGGTGAAGTGATGCCACTCACAGAGTAGATCTGCCCCAATTCCAGAAATAATGCCCCATCAAAGAGCATAAGGATTGAAACTCCTCTCTTTTAGCACAGCCTTTGCAAACAAAATGATGTTTGTAAGATATCCGAGTTAGACAAAGCACTTCAGAAACTGAAAAACTGCAAAGCACAAAAGACAACACTGCTTCCATTTTTGCAAGTCAGAGAAAGGGCTCCCTTTGATGACAGAAGGAGAGGTACCAGACCTCCATCCTGAATGAAATGAAATGTGAAAGAAACTTAGAAAGACCAATTCTGCTAAAGATTACTGACAATCTTTCGCTACAAAATTCCTCCCATTTTACTCTACCCAACAGATTTTGTGACTGTCAGCTGAGGGTGGCACTTCTGCATCACAGGAGACCCTCATCCCACCTGCCTGACCCATATATAGCTACCTCAGCTAGCTTTACAGAGGGTGCCTAGCAGAGCAACAGCACACAAAACAAGTATAGCTAACAGTGGAATTGGGGAAGAGATGATGGGCCCTCCATCAGCCTTTGTGGGGCTAAGATGTCTCCATGTATCCATCTTAATGTGAGCAGGCAGTGTTGATAATGTTTTTACCACACCACTAGTGAGGACATGCTCCCATGTCACAGCAAGCAGCCAGTGGTCACTGGCTGTGCTACCCTCAGGCACCCATTTAAATCACAGCTGTGCCTATCCCAAATTGATCATATTTAGAAGACCCACTCCATTTTAATTGTCTTTCCCAATTTGGAGAACTGGAGATCCTGCAAGTCTCTTTTAAGAATCCAAAATGCCCTAAAGCCTCTGTGGATTCTGCCCAGATATAGCTTGGAAGAGCTGGGCCACAAAGAGAGACACAAATTATTTACATTAACAGGCAGAAACATTATCCTTGCAGTTCTACCTCCTCCTTATTCTTTGTCTTGAATGTGCTTAAAATTACTTGGAGATGCATAGAATAAAGCCCTTCCCACCTTTTCTGGGGGAAGCTGTCCTAAATGAGCTGTGTAAAAATTCTAATCAGCACAGAACATTTAAAGTTCCAAGTTCCATACATATCCTGAACTTTTTAGTTTAAAATCAGTCATTGTGTCTCTTGCCTATGGCTGAGCAGCTAACAGAGCAAGGAAGGAAGTGGAGGGAATTTGGGGAGTTTTAATTTGTTTTCACACATAATGGTACATTTTTTGGGTCATATGTGATAATTATTTAATCAAATGGAATTTCCCCAGTGGTATTTCACATGAGACCACTGCCAATCACTGCAAAGTAAACCAATCCTTCAGGTGGTGAAGGGAGAGTCTCTCTTCTGCTAAGCTGTGAATGCTGAATGGCATATCCAATGCTGCTGAAGTGATTCACTGGTAGCTAAATGGAACAGATAGCAATTCAGAGCAGCATTTATGTGTTTTGGGAAGTCATTTATGTGTTTTGGGAACTTTTACAGGACTTGGGCATGTGCATAAGGCTGAGTGTATGCTTAGTCATTGTCCTGAATCAAGATGCTCTGATGAATTGAAGCCATGGCTTTTATGAAAAGGTGCTTCTTCCCCATAGGAAGAGAGGCTCATTTCCTTTCCACGTGAACACTTGATCCCTGATAAATGTTTATAAAGTTCCCCTTCACCAAATTTCTTAACTGCCGAAGAATAAATATTTAAAGAATCACAAATGCTATAATCAAAACCACGTAAGATGCTATGGGAGTGTTCCCTATTGTATGAAAAACCAAAGGAGCTGAAACTTGCAGAAAACTTGATTTTCCCAGTTTGAAAACTGATCTACTGTATGATATAGTATGTATTATCTTTGCACAATATTTTAAAAATAATACCTTAAATACCATTGGCTTAATTCTTACCATATTACTATAACAAAACTATGGAAGCTCTACGTAGATGACCAATGGAGAGGAGGTTTGGGGGCTGCATCTGCAGGGTACCGAGCCCTTTAGCTTCTATTGGGTGAAGTCCTAGGGGCATGCCCAAGTTTCTTGCAGGATGGAAGCCAGAGTATTCAGCACCTTGTAGGACTGAGCCCTTTGCTGACACACGGAGACTCTGAATATTGAACAAATTCTTTAGGTGGAGAAAAAATTATTCTAAAAAAAAAGGAGAGAGCATATGTTTCCAAACTGTAATATGCACGTAGTACTTGTAACACTTACTCTGATGAGAACTACCTACAGAATATAGAAAGATAATGATACATGTAGAGTTGAACAACAAGGCCTTCTGTTAAGTCATTTGGGTAAAAATCCTGGTTCCATAGAACAAAATGGGCGCATTGCCATTTTTGTCATGGGCCCAGGATTTTGCTCATCCCTTATGACAATCATAGGCTGATTTGGAACCTTCTTCTAACTGCAAGTTTGAGTCTAATATTAAATTAAATGGCAATTTCCTATGACCAGCAAGCAAATTATCCAATAATATCTGCTTAATGCAATAAAAATAAAAAAGGTGGAAGTCATGTTATTTTAATGCAACTGATTTGTTTGCTGAATTTTAGTGAGATGAGACAGAAGAATCAAATTAGTGAAATGAAAAGTTAACAGTAATTCAGAGATATTTTGAACACAACTTCACACCTTTGCACAGGTAAAGTTCAGTTCTAACTCTCCTCCTCTTCTTGCCCACTTAATTATTGTTTTTGTCAAACATAATGGAAACAGAAGCATTTCTGGTTTGAAAGGGAGGAAAATCTATAAAATGTTTAAACCTGACAGCTTTGAACTTCTACAGACTGAAGCAGGTTTCCTGTTTTCCTCTCCTGATCAGCATGCAGCTTCTCTGGCAAAAAAAAATCAGGAGTGATCACAGTAAACCCTGAGGGAATTGTCATAGAAATGTTCCTGGACTTAGAGCAATACTTGGCTGCCACAGTGGTCACACACCAGATGCACAACTAGTATCTCATCATCCTGGTTGTGGAATTCAGGCTTCAGCTTTGGCCCCCACGCACACGCTGGCACTGAAACCCTATCCCCTCCACCAGACCGCCCTCAAGTCAGCGTCAACTTCCTCAGAAGCAGAACATGATTAGAAGCAATTTTCACCTTGCACATTCTTATGTTTGTAATTAGCAATGAATCAGTGCAGAACATTCTTATCCAAGTTCTCTTTTCACCAGCAAAAATCACATCCGAGTATTTGAGCCTGAGGAGAAAGAGAAAGTTGTTGCTGGCATGGATGTTTTCTTCTTTTTAGTTCCCCTTCAGCCTCTGGATGTAAATGCTGCACTAAAAAAACCAGCTATTTAAGAATATAGTCTGACTCTCCCTTTTTATTATCATTAATTTTCATGGTAGCTAGCAAGAAAAAAAAAATTCAACAATATTTTTCTGTACTAAATATGGAGAAACTTCAAATTTGATGCAGGAGATGAAGAACTAATAGATGAAGGAGGTGAAGAACTAGTAGGCACATGCAGATTTTGCTGTTGAAACCATTATGGAGAGCACAGCCACTTAGCAGAATTGTCTGTGATACATCAATACACATTTCTCCTCTCAAGAAACATGACCAAAGTAAAATGCCTCAATAAAAAAAACACTGGCTCAACTGAAAAACATGTGTGGTGACAAACACAGGAAGAATGTGGCCTAAGCATGTGGCCTTTTGCAAACGATCAACGACTGCTTATGCACAAAACTACTGTTTTTTTTATTTATGTTCCTCTGCTAGCTTTTTGGCATTCAAAAACCACCAGAGGGAGCCCGTAAACTCTCGTAAATATAAGTAAGGGCAGGCTGGGGTTGGAAATGAGGAAATGGAGTAAGACAGTTGTCTTTGGGTTTTAAAGAAATATTCTAGCTGCTGATTTACCAAGATCCATATAGATGTGAAAGTTGCAAGCAGTGACACTTGATACACAGATAACTCTACTAGTAGAGGCTTTAAAATTTATTCCTGACAATTCCTAATGCAGCTCATAATAGTTCTTGTATGCCAAAATGTACATGTTGGAGGTGAGGATGAAATTATGTAGGCAGCCAAATACCATACAGTACATAATAATTTAGGAACACACTTTCAATCTCTGCTGTTGCATCTGTGTAACACCATTAGGTGCATGAAAACATGAGAGATGTTATTAATAAGATGGCGTCAGGGGCTCATTCATGAGATTTCCTGAGCCTAGGCTCTTTTAAGTGGTGATGGATAAGGTTATCACTGGAGAAAAGCTGATTCTTTGGATGAGCAAGTGAAGAACATGGTGCCATGAAGCACTGAGGTGATCCTACAAGTGTCCGCACCTGAAATGTTACGGATTGCAGTCACTACCACAGAGAAGTACTTCCAAATCTGGACTAACATACTGTATGACTTGCTGCCAATTTGTCTATCAGTCACTTCATCACCAATTGATATAACTTAACATTACCTAGAATAGAATGTAAAATAAACAAGGAAATGTGCAGCTGGTTCAAATGAACTTACTAGACCCAATGGTTATGCACTTCTACTAGAAAGGGCTAGATATATCAACTGTGAGTCACGATTCCTTACCATAATTAGCTGATATAATGATTCTCCCAGAAGGTTGACAAAGTCTGTCAAAAAACAGAGGAGATTCTAGGAAAAACTCAAGAAATTTGGTGTGATGATACAGCATGCTGCATATACTTTGTTGCTTTTGCCTCTGTCAGTATCTTCAGGATGCAAGTCCTGGTTTTCTGGATATGAGAACAAATGAAAAGCATGAAGTACAAAAAAGCCTAAGAGGAAGATGGACAAAAGGTAAGATCCAGTAACAAGACCTGACATGTGAAAACACTATTTTTATAAACAATCAACTAAATTTAATGAAGATTAGATAATCTCCATTTGCTGTATACAAGAACTGAATCTTAACCCTTAACTCTTGGGAAAGAGGCTCAACAGCACACTACTACTCTTCTGAGCAGAGAAGACAGGACATCTTGCATATGTATTTCCCTTGATGAACAGTCACAGGGGTTATTTGCAACATATTAGCTTCGACTAATAACTGGACAAGGCTATCTGCAAGAAGCTGTATGTCTTTGTGACACTTTGATTATGGAGGTCCATGCAGAGAATAATTACCTGCAGCTTTTGCAGATGTATTGTAGAGCATAATTTTCAGCTTTTACAGCAAACTCTCACCATTTGTTTTAATTCCACTCCTCTGACCTCAGTGATGGAGGCAATGGTTCTTTTATAGTTCTAGCTCTGTAGTCCAATGGGGGAAAAAGATGCTTTAAACAATGCCTGAAGTACTTAACTGATATACGATTCTGTTTACACAAATATTAGTTAGACTAATCAACACCACAAAGCAGAAGTCACTAAAACTAGGATTGGTAATATCCCTGCAGTGATGGCAAAAAAGAGCCTAATTCAACATTCAGCATCACAGAAACACAAATTGAATAGAGTTGGAAGGGACCTTCAAAGGCCATCTAGTCCAAACCACTGCAGTGAGCAGGGGCATCCTGCACTAGATCAGGTTGCTCAGAACCTCATCAAGCTCATCTTTGAATGTCACTAGGTATGGGGCCTCCACCACCTCTCTTGGCAACTTGTTCCAGTGCCTTACCACCCTCATGATGAAAACTTTTCCCTAATGTCTATTCTAAACTTACCCTGCTCTAGTTTAAAACCATTGCCTCTAATCCTGTCACTCCATATCCTGGCAAACAAGCGCTCCCCTGAAGGCCTCCTTCAGGTACTCATGGGCCACTAAAAGGTCTCCCTATAGCCTTTCCCTCTCCAGGCTGAACAGCCCCAACTCTCTGGTCATTTGTTTAGGTTTTTTTATTACTGTCAACCCTGTCATTTCTACCTTCTGAAGATGTTGTACCAGACACAGCTTTCCTTTTTTTGTATCCAGCTGGTACATCCAACTCTCCTTGGACATGTTTCCTCTGCTTTTGAGGTTTCATTTGCTGCCCTATTTCTGTATCAGTTCTGATGCCAAGGAAATAGTGTTCAATCAAAATGACTAGTGGGGGTTGGCAGCTGACACAGCAGCACCCAAAAGCATGGGGGGGTGTAACCAGATGTCAGCTCCACAGTTGCTTTCCAGAACAGAAGCAGTAAAAATAATACATGTGCAGTGGGCACAGCGGGCATAACGGCTTCCAGTGCCACCCATGATCCTCTGACAGTGAAGGCAAACAATCATTTAGTTTTCTAACAGAGAGGGAGACGACTGACTTTTCATTCAAAGCAGCCTTGAGAAGGACAGCAATAGGAAAAAAAAAAAAAATCCCAAAAACTAATGTAAATACCCAAAGAAAGATGGGCTTCAATGTGCCAGCCTGAGCAACCTTGCTTGGTCCATAGAATACCTCATAACAGAGAAATAATTAACAAATAAATAAGAGGAATAAAAATTGCACCATGTTATCTCTGGCCTCTGCTCCTTGTTATTTGAGTACACTGCACATGAGGGATCAGGTAGAGAACAGTTAATTAAAAAAATAGTTATATTATTAGAACATAATAATTAAGGGGGAAATTGCTTGAAAGCCAGGAAATTCCTCCTTCAGTTTTCAAAGTCCTGACTGTTGGAGCTTCCTCATTAAGAGAGAAAACTCATTCTATCAGAGGCTATACAGATCACAAGGTACAGAAGAGGCTCAGGAAAAGACCTCATGTCTCAGTCAGGTGAAAAGGGGGCATCCCATCAGTGGACAAAAGTCCAGCCTGACAAAGAAGCTCTGCAAGGAGCCCAGTAAGAAAGTCCCAGTCATGACTAATGTCACTCCTCTTATGAACACCTACAAATCCCAGCCCATGGCTGCTCTTACTGCTTTAAAGATAGCCATTTGCAAAGTGTAAAATTAAGGTTAAAATCTCTTGTTCTTCACCCAAATTTTAGCCACCCTTCCTCCCCTTTGGACTACCCTGGGAAGGCCTGCAGCTGTCTGGTGATCTGAGGTGGGCAATGGTGTGCCCACTGAGATGGAGAAGGCAGGGCTGCCATGCCAGGGAAACTGCTGTGTAGGCAGGGTGGATGGCACTGTGTGTACCCACTGGGGCTCTGCTGGCTGGCAGGGCAACTGGAGCCCCCTCCAAACCCATATGCATGGCATGGCCAGACAAAGTGGTAAGCCTAGGAGCTGGTTGCTGGGGGGATGCATTAAAAATCCTATGTCCAGGAGACAAACATAGGACTGTAGCTCTTCCTGAAGCTCATGTCTCTCAGGCTCCTTCCTCATCCCCATTCCCACGACTCGGCACAGTTGGGGATCACTTCTGCTGCCCCAGACGGCTGTCGCTCCCTGCCCATCTCTCTTTGAGCCCATGAGTCACTTCCTTTCCTCAGATCCCACCTTTCAAAACTTCCTTCTTCCTCTTTGGGGGTACATCTGAAAGCCTCTTCTGAAAGCAGGCATTTGCCTTACTTACCCACAGAAAAAAGTGCCTCTGGGAAGCAGCATGTTCTCCTGTCTGATGATGTCTAGCCAAGAGCATGCAGCCTCATTTGTGTGGTCTCCATCATGCCTGCGTGCAAAGTGTTGCATGAAACCTCCTCCCATCCTCTGCTTCCACATGCTGGGGTGGTGATGGAGGGCATCTCACCTTGTCCTGTGCCCACAGGTGTGGAATGAACAGAGGGAAGAGAAGAAAATGAGAGTCAGCTTGCCCCAGTTCCATTTGCTAGTCCCAGCAGCTGCCTCTTAATAGGAAAAAAGCAGCCCTGAAGGAGAGCAAAGTTAAACCAAAGCAGTTTTGACTTAAAAAAATTAAAAATTGAGTTCTTCTCATTTTTCCTCTTTTTGAGTTGTTGGGAATTCTAGTTTTCAGCTTTTTCTTCTCCAACTCTGAGAGATGAAAATGTGTTTCTTGGAGAGGAGAGGTGGATCCTCCTGTTAGAAACATGAGCTGCTCTAGCAGCTCACCGTTGGTGGTCCCATGGGAAAGCTCCTTGCTCTTCATGATGCTCTCTTGGGTGGGATGGAGAGTTCACCTATTCCTGCTCCTCACAGACAACCAGCTCCAGGAAACACAGAAATTGAGAGAGAGTGTGGATGTGAGGGAAGAGGCATTGGAAAGATCTGTTAGGGTTGGAGAAGTGGTTCAGGCACAGCCTGTTCCCTAGCAGATTTCTGTGTATCAGCAAGATAATCACACTGTAGAGCAATTTATTCTGTATGCATGGAGGCCAAATCTGCCTGTGCTCAGCAAATCCGAATGGACCTACTAGTTAACAACCCTATTTGTCACTGTCTTTTCAAGATTATGCTGTTGGATCAGCATGCTTTGGCTTCTCCAGCCTTCAAACTGCTTGGCAGGCTGTGCTTTCCCCTCCAGGTCCTCTGAGACCTTCTGACCTAACATTTTGCCTATGTGTAAGGCTGTCACCACTTCTTTACCAAGTGGCATGATTAAGTCAGGAAGCTTACTGGGGCCAGATTCTCAGCTGGTGTAAAACCCATATCTGCAACAGGGGATCATGCAGGTTCACACTAGCTGAGAATTTAGCCTCTCAGAGTTACAACAAATATGTGCTTGTGGAAGAGATTGTTTATTTGATTGGTTTACAGCTGGGACTTGTAATCTTTTGTGCTAATCTCAGGCCACACTAATTAAGTCATTAGGCTGGCAACTGCAGTATTCAAATTAAGTATGCAAGTTGATGTGGTGTTGAAAGATACCACTTCATTAGTATCTTCCATTCTCAAACATTACAATACTTTTCACAACCAAATATACTCAGACAACTGAGAAGGAACATGGAGAAAATCTCTCCATCCTACATCCCTTCTGATCACTTGGTTTCAGCCCTGCCATGGTTTTGGATGCAGAGATGTGACACTAACGCTAGCCCTGCTGACACCATGCTCACTTTTTTAAAGATCTAGGAATGCAGATCAAAATTCACTGGTTGAAGAACATCATTTGAATCCTCTCCAAAGCACACCAGTTGCTAACAGTAGGGAGGCATTGGAAATCTATTTTAAAATTTTATTTACTTTGCTCTCCACAGCAGGTCTGAGAAATGGGCTGTGTACCACAGTTCCTTGATTCTTAAAGCCCACTTAAATTGGGTGATGCTTAGGCAGCTATGGCTCATTTTCCTACCATACAAATATAGACAAGAGTTCTCAAATGTACAATATGGAGTATCATGGAGAGTATGTGGTCCTCCTCCACTGCTTAAGGGAACACCTTGGAAATCAGCTATAATCTATGAATTGAATTATCCCTAAAGGAAAAAAAGGACAAGTACCTAAGTAGACAGAGAGGATGAATTAAGAACACAGTATTCCCACCAAAGCCTTGTGGCATATTGCCTAAAATCTGATTTTGACGCACCACCTGGCTCTTTCATCTATTATGGGGTACATTTCCCTGGACCCTGATGAGTCACTTTTCTCCCATCTGAAAATAAGAGAAAAACCCTAAACAGTTGAAATTCAGGAGATGCATTCTTGCCATGTGGAAAACTTTGCACTGTACTTTTAGGCCACTCTATGCAGTTTACTAAAGTAGTAAATTAATCTGTCAAGCATTAGAGGATTCTATGGACTCTCCAAGGCAGGAATAAAAAAGTGGCAATAACCAGTGCTTGTTAGTAACATTGGGTTGGTGACACAAAGTACAGCAAAACCCCACCTACCCAGCTCCATTTTCAAAATGTTTGTATGTTTACAGAATCACAGAATGTCAGGGATTGGAAGGGACCTCGAGAGATCATCTAGTCCATTCACAAAGGTTTTATGCAAAAGATAAAAACCAGAAGATGTGTCTTACTGCTACATCTAAAGCAGCCTTTATTTTTTTAAATGAAATTAATCCCAACAATGTGTCACTGTGAAATTCTTATCAAGAAGTAACAAAGAAAAGGATTTCTCTTTTCACATTGAGAGAGCAGCTTTAGCTTGTATTCATTCAGCTTTTCATTCCAAACATCATCCATCATGCCATATGTCCCTTAAACTGGATGGCAGAAAGCATACCACGAATTCTACTTGGAACAGCAATGCTTCTTGAACAAAGCTGACTAAACTCAAAATTAAGTTTTCAACAAATGTGTGTTAAAAAGAAAATCAATGAAAGAAAAACAGTGAGCTCTACTGAACAAACATCCTGCAGTTAAAAAAAATATGTTTTGATTGATGAAGGATAAAGCTGTGACATTTTAGGTGGCCTAAAAGAAATTTCAAGTATCATATTAAAAAGAAAGCAGTCATCCTATTAAAATATAGTTATTCCAAGGGACAACTGGATTATACTAAGAAACCATGACACAGACTGGTCAAAATATTTGATTAAATCTTGCTTTCTTGATTTCTTGTCCCCAAGTAGGGTAGCTTACCTTCAGGATCATCAACTGTCTTGGCTGTGAAGCAAATCTAATCCACTTTCTTGATCTTTCTGCAATTAATTAATGTCATGCTAATGTTTTGGCCAGGCACAATGTGGAAAACTAAATATATTACATTATCTACAAAAAAAGTATTCAGGAATCTAGGTTTGAATCCAAGCCAATTCAACCTCTACAGAAAGGTCATGCCAAAGCATTCAGAAAGATTTACTGAACTGAAATATCTGCAAAAACAGCAAGGAAAACTCTAAGGAAAATCACTATCTTTCACAAGATCAACTAATACAGCTGGAAAAAAGCAGACAGCCTTTAAGGCACAAAGACCCAGTGCAGCTATGGGCAACATATGAAGTTTAGTTTAGATTAGCCCTGCAGTGAAAACAAGTCTTTTGGCATTATAGATTTACATAATAATCCTTTCCCAAGGTAACTTCTTTTATACTCTTTATGGAAAACATTTTCATAGTGTAATTAGAAAGAAGTTCCCAGGTTTCATTTTTAGGATGGCAAAGCCTCAGATGCTTTTATAGGATCTAAGCTAAGGCTCATCAAGCATATTCATGTATCAGAATTAGCTGTATTTTTAGGAATGGAAACCTCTGTCCAGTCTCACAGATTCTTAAACTGAGTACATTGATTCCAGAGAACTCATAGTTCTTTTCCAACAACTCAGTTTCTATCCTTACAGACAACATGAATCATACATGTATGTAAGACATTGGAAATTAATGAAGTTACTATGCAAAATGCAACTTCCTATTGAGTGAACTTGCCAAGTCAGTATCTTCACTCATAATACTTTGGATGCTACTCCAAATTATATTCTTGAATAGCAAGGATATCATTCACTTCAGTAGAAGCAACCAGGTGCTCTTCTTTCTTGTATGTGCCAAAGCTTGTTTATCTACTTCGTCAGTTATGCAGGCGTCCCTACAGGCACATTGCTTTTATATATGTCATCTTTGTGGAGCCAAAACTGCTGTGAGAACAAAATTCCCTGAATTTTGACCGGAATTCCCATTCCTCCGATGCATTATCAGTGGGATTCATGAGTGTTTACTCAATCCCAGTTGGCTACAGCTGTGCAAACCCACAGCAAGTTCCTCCTTCATGTATAGTAGCTGCCATTGCAAACTATTTGATTTCTCTGTCAGATACAGAAACAGCAGCACAGTGTAAAATCATAGTAATCAAAATTCTAAACCAAAGGGAAAACTACTATAAAAAAGCCAAGCAGCTGCTTGTGTTTGTATTTTCTTGTTTGCAGACAGCCTTGCCAGCACAAAGGAAATGAGGTGTTCTCACAGTGAAAAGAAACAGGCTCCTTCTGCACAGCCAGGGCCCCTGGGCTTCTGCTGGTGAGGTTGCTGGTAGTCATGGCTTGGATTCTGGAGGAAAACCATAGGGATCTTCTTGCCTTACCTCCCCCCCTGGGCAAGAGCAACTTTCTCCTCTCTGGGTGGTCTTCCCAATGATGGAGGTCTTGTTCTTCCGCTCCTGGTGTGACCCAGGAATGAACTGAGCTTATTAAATGTATTTGCCTTTCTATTGAAAAGAAGAAAAAGAATGGAAATTGGTAGATTTGGATTGTGATACTACATTTCTATTTTAAAAAAAAATAGAAAACCTTGTCCCTGTCTGGGAGATGAGAGTAATTGTCGGATCAAGCATTTCAAGATGCATCATTTCCAGAAGAGAGGAGTTAGACACACTCTTGATCGTGTGCTTCTGTTTATTCTGCATAAGGGATCTAGGACACCTGTGTTAGTTTTAAAGCTACTACATGTACAGCACTTGACTGCTATATTTTGGCAAGTCCCAGCTGTTATTTCACATGTGTGAACTAAGAAAATACCCAAGGTAAACACAGACTTAGAAGAAGTATCAAAAACATTTACAATAAAGTGCAAGTATGGCTCAGTATGTTAACCTGCTAATATATACAGTGTGTGAGTCCTACTCTATTTTCCTTCAGAGAGGAAAGGAAAAGAGATATAATGTGGTTTCTGTGAAACACCACAACCAGTTATCGGGCATTCCCACTAAAGGAGCAGCACCAGAATGAAAATAACTTTCCTTTTTGCCATTGTTAGCAGCCAGGCTTACCCAAATGGGGGCAATGCAGAGCAGAAACATTTTTTTTCTGCTCATTTTATGCATCTGACAGCATTTAATCTAAAAATCAGTTTAAATCCCGATTACTTACATGTGTGCACACATTCACACTTCCCCTCTACACACACAATGTTAAAAGGACATTACTGATGATCATTTATTTTTCTCCACTCTTGCTTCATTTCATAATATCCCTTCTCTCTTGAAATACTGCCAGAGAAGATTGCCTTTAATGCATTTCAGTGGTGTCAAGAGAACCTCAGGAAATGAGAACTGAGGTGAACCCAAGATCCACTCTGTGCCACCCATACTCTGATTATACATACTGCTTTGTGCAGGAGGTGAAGACCTGCACTCTCAATGTCCTGCCTTCAAAAACCAATATTCTGTCTTCTTTCTGTCTCCTCTAATTAAATCAAATTACTTTGACCTTCTTGGTTTCTCCTCCAGAAGCAATGTTCCATTATTACCTACTCTTGTCCTTGATCAGGTTTGAGTAATGCCTCGAAAACTCTTACATTTCACTAGAAATGAGTTTTACTAGAAAAACAGGGTTTCTTTATCTCCAAGATTTCCTGTATGTGGTACACATCCTTTTAAGTATGATCATCTGCTCTGTAAATACTACCCTCAGCAGTAAGCATTTCAGCAGCTACCTGACATATCCTGACATAATCACCCTGTAGTTTAACTCATAGCTTCTGCTGGGCAAAGAAATAAATTAAAAAAAAAACCCAACTATTAATTCAAATTCAAGGGGCAAATAAGTTATTTCCACGCAGCAGCCTGAGCACAGAGTGATGTTTTCTGAGGTACATCACAGTGGAGCCTGGCAGGTATGAGAAGCTGTAGGAGAAAAAGGTCACTTCTTGGTTAGTGATGAGACCAAAAATTTGTAATGTGATAGGAGGACTTCATGTGATTCAAGCTCTGAAGGAATATTTCACAATGCTTTTGTTCTCACTTACCTAGTTCAGCCCTGACGTAAATGAACCCTGTTACACTGAAGCCATGCCACAAGCAAATTAATTTTCTGTGTGAGCAGGCCACGCCATTTTGTGATTAACTGATTTCTTGCTCAAAAGCTTTCACTGCTTAAAGACTAATATTTTATTCATCTCATGTTTGACATGGCAATGTTCAGCTGAAGTATCATGTCCCTCTAATTATAGGCGCTTCGAGCTCAATAATGTTTTGCTTATGTCAGTCGCTGATCATTCGCTGCTCTCATTCATCATAATCCCAGATTGCCCTAGTTCACTCAGCAGTAATTGTAGCTGACTTTCATCATGCCCATTGAAAACATACACCAACAACTGAATCACTCAGCAGAAATAATCAACCTCATTTGGAGGAAAAAAAAGAAAACATGTATGTATTTATGCAAGCAACAGCAATGAACAAGTATGTAAATCTCTGGTAACAATGCAGTTAATTTCATCAAGGTTGAAATGTTAATTCAATGGATTCAGGGATTTTATCTTTCTGATTATGGATAATGTGATGCATTTTGGAGTGGTAGGTCCAAAGATCCTTGTGACCTTCCGGGATAAATTAAATTGAAGGAGAGGGTGAGAAAGACAAGGAAAAGGCACATGCAGTTTATACATGGAATTTCACAAAAAGCCACCAATATAGTGCAATCTAGAAAAAAAAAATCCTTTACTGTAGTGATGGAACCAGTAGATTGTTAAATGTCATCATTATAAACAACAAAGTACATCCGAAGACAAGGAGAGTAGGTTTACAAGACTGAGAAAGTTTTGCCTCCCTTATTTCTTATCCTTGCAGACTTTGTGCTGAGCTCCAGCCAGCATTCTCCACTCTCCATCCAGTTTTACCACCTCTAATGATTTGATTCAAGTCCTGTAGAAAGTTTGAATGAGGGAATGAAGAAATTTCTTCTGTCTTCTTGTCCATTGCAAGGGTAAGAAATTAGGGAGCTACAGTATAAACATAGCCCAACCCAGAGATAACTTATTCTTTTGGGCTTGGTTTACATCTGCTGCATCCAAACCAGAGACAGTTTCAGAGATCAGTTTCTATACTGACCCAATTTCAGTGCCTTTTAAAAAATCTCTTTTCTTTAAGCTATCATCAAGATCTGTTCCTCAAAGAAAAATTCTACCCCTCCCTCCAACTTCAAATTACTTCCATCATGGACCAAAAGGACTGGATTACATTTCCCAGCAAATGCTATGGTACTGGAGAGACCAACCCCTGTTCTCAAGACCTTATGTGTGGACTTTTAGCAGGATGTTCTCCCATAAATGGCTTTGGTAGCAAGAAGAGCTGTTTCCATCCACATTTTCTGGTGTCATGTCTGGTTTACATTCATTCTGTGTACTGCACTTCATTTCAGGTTTAAAACTGCCTTTGTCCTAGTGCTCAGAAAACAACTGAAAATGAGCAAACAGCCTGGTCTTCTCTGGACTTTAGTGGCCCTACTGTTGACTTCACAGACTGTGTACCATTAGCTCCTTCTAACACTACAATGTTAATGCTGTAAATAATATAACATTGATGTCTTGGTCCTCCTATCTCACGGATACACTAGTTGAGAGTTCTAAGAAGAACTGACTTTTATTTTGCTTGATGTGAGAAGAAAAGATTCTTACAAGAACAAGTAGGCACTAAGAGAGATAGGGTTTTGAGCTACAGAACCATATAAGGACCTTTTCAAGCAGTCACACCCATGTAAATCTATCATTGCTATGAGTGATTAGTACTGTGAGTTAGAAAAAGAAAGTAATTGCAGTGTCTTAAAAGAAACAATCTATCTTTATTGCCTTTTAAACCAATTAGAGATCAGACCACCAGCACTCCACATCCCACTTTGGCTCATGTTACATGATGACACTGCAACTTTATATTAAAATTAAAAGAAAAAAATAGATGTGTTCTTTTTTAGGTGCAAGATGTTTTATAATTACTGTTGTGGCTATAATGGTCTAAGTGCAACCAAGGCAAGGTGCGTAGAGAGAGCCATTGTCTTTTATGAGACTAAATAAAATTGGTGAAAAAATCTACAAGATTTAGAGCACACAATCACTCTTCTGGTAAAAAGAATAAAAAATGCTTAATTATATCAAGCTAAACTGTGGAAAGAGCTGAACTACATGGTTACAATAGCTGACCTCCTTGTGTATAGGCTTCCTGGGAGAAAGAGGCATGAAATCTTTCATCCGCACCATTCAAGAGGAGTCCCCGTTTACAAATCCTGGCTCTGAAGTTTGAGGATTGCTGTGCCCAGAGACTGAAGGCGGATGAATTATACAACCCTGAAAGGAGATGTGCTACACCACAGTGTGTCATGGAGGCTTGCTGTCTTTTCTATGATATCCTTTTCCCTAGCTTATTTACATCAGCTTTATGCAAGATACTATACAGCCAGTGTGCATCAATCATAGCAAGATAAACTGCTACTCTTTAGCATCCTGCATATAAGGACCAGATTTAAACTCCACACTGCTTAATGCTGGTGGTGGCCAAAAAAAAAAGTGGCTCACAATGTACTCTCCTTACTGCTTTTCTCCTAAAACCTTCTCAAGTGTGCAGAAGTCACAGTACTGCAAGGTGAAAGGTAAGCTTGTATCCAGTGAGGCAAGGAATGTATGTCCAGCCCCAGGGCAAAAGTGTGTACATCAAGAGAAGTGTGCATCAAGAAAAGTGTGACCAGCAGCTCAAGAGAGGTGATTTTGCCCCTCTACTCAGCACTGGTAAGACCCAATCTGGAGTATTGCGCCCAGTTCTGGAGCCCTCAACACAAGAAGGACATTGAGCTATTGGAGCGGGTCCAGAGGAGGGCCACAAAGATGGTCAAAGGGCTGGAGCAACTGCCCTATGAAGACAGGCTGACGGAGTTGGGGTTGTTCAGCCTGGAGAAGAGAAGGCTCAGGGGGGACCTCATAGTAATTTATCAATACCTGAGGGGGTCCTACAGAAAGGCAGGGGAAGGACTTTTTAATATGATATGGGATGGGATAAGACATAAGAAATTCTTTACAGTGAGGGTGGTGAAGCACTGGAACAGGTTGCCCAGAGAGGTTGTGGATGCCCCTTCTCTGGAGGTGTTCAAGACCAGGCTGGACAAGGCACTGAGCAGCCTGATCTAGTGGGAGGTGTCCCTGCCTATGGAAGGGGGGTTGGAACTCAATGATCTTTAAGGTCCCTTCCAACCCAAACTATTCTATGATTCTACATTCATCCTATATCATGTGAGGCTGGTAGGGAATGGTGCAAGTCCTTTGAGTTGTTCTGCAGAGCATCGAGCAGACTACTCTAGTAGAAAAAAATGTAAACCACAATAAATGGCAGCAGACTTTAGCTATGATTGTCCATGTAACCTTCAAAGCATGAATTAATTCTTTGAGCTATTTCTACTGTTGACAGATACATTTCTGTTCATACAAATGGCTATGTAAAAAGTGATGATATAAATTAAAAAATATAGTTAGCTTGTCTTTATTCTCTGATTCAGATTCCCATAGATTAAACATTTCACTTTGACAAGTCAAAATACTAAATTCTGCTCAAAAAAACTTGCAATGTTCAGTTACAGGTGAAAAAAGTAGCTCAATTTTGAGGTGTTTAAAACTATAAAACTTTGATCTTAAAAGCAACATAAAGCAAAAGAAAACTCAAATGCCCGAAGTCAGAAAATCTTCAAAATCTAGTCAAATGAAATGTATCTGCCCACTTTTTAGTGAATTAATACATTGTCCAAGGAGCCTGTGCTTTCTACGCATATGGGTCTTTCTTGTGGTGATTCCAGCTGTGCAGTGTAGGACCACCTGGAATAACAATGAAGCCACTAGAATGACTTGTATGCATACACAACACTCAGGATTTAGTCCTATCTACAGACAAGGAAACTTTTGCTTTGGAAGATGTTTCCACCTTCATCGAGCAAGTTTCAATTTAAATAGTTGAGATATGCACAAGCATACTGTAATTGACTGGATCTTTTGATTAAATTCAATACGTGACAGGGAAATCCTATAAAAGAAAGTCTGTCTTCAACATTCCAGCTGGATGGTAGAATTTTATACGTGTTCCTTAGTCTAGCCTCCAGTAGAAATCAAATTATTTGAGTTATGGCTAGGTCCCAAGGCCAAAGAGAGCCAAATTTCTGTCTTCCATTACCCAATGGGAAACGGGGAAAGAACAAATGTATGCTGAGTGGTGGAGTTGGCCAACATTACATCTCAACCCTTCCCAGTAATTTAACAAAAGATTTAGAGGGGGAGAATGGATATGGAAAACCCTGTAATACCAAGCCCTTTGCAAGTATTTTACAAGAACATCATCCACTAAACGAGGGAAAAACCCTTGATTGGTAGCTGGCAGCAATATTAAGTGCATCTATTTAAATACCTATACACTTCTACAAGATTTCCAACCCATTTTCCATTTTTCTTTTTTTTTCTTACAGCAACAAAGCCACCACATTATAAAAAAAGTCCTTAAAATATCCGTTTCATGCTTTCCAAAGTCAGGAGGGCTTTTTTTTTTGTAGTTTTTAATATGATTAATAACTCTAACAGGTACTGTCCAAACCAAGCAGCTGGGTTATTGCTTAAGAAACAGCTGTTTCATTCCTAAAGATATCCTTTTTTCATCAGCCATCAGCTTGGTGCAGTTTTACTGGTTACTTGCCTTTAAACAATTGTTGATAGCAAGAAAGTCCTAGTACTTAATCATAGCTGGTGCTACAAAAGCCGGAGCTACTTTGGAAAAATAATACACAGAGAAAAACATTGGCAGAAAGCTTTTTTCTTTGAGAGTGGGGAGATTTTTTTTTTTTGTTTCAGTGCCACACATTAGGCTGCAACCAGATGTTCACATTATAGATCCTGCCTGGATTAAAAAAAAAAAAAACAACCCCAAAACAAAACCCCCTTTTTATTCAAAAATGTCAATACCATTTAACAGCAAATGTAATATAATTACAGTATTCAATAAACATTTAACAAGAGACAGACATTTTCTGCAGGAAAATATTACCAGAGTGAGCCTTTTAGCAGTTTAGCAGTTAAATTAGTAATTTCTTTTATAACATCTGGTGAACAGTCTCTAATTTCTAAAGTTTTGGAACAGAAAGACATTGGGTAGATTTTGAGTTATGAATAATTTGCCAGTTGTTTACCTTTATGCCAATCTAATTCTTCCCTGAATAGATGCAATCGAATACATTACAAATATGTTTTCCATAAAAATACCTAAAATGCAGGAGGGGAAAGGTAGAAAACGAGTTCAACCAACATTGGCCCTTCACAGGCAGTGCCATTGTCCCTGTCCCCTTCACCTCTCATGACACCTGATCGAGGATTAGGCCCTGACTCTGAACTCACAACATTCAAGAGTATCTCTGTGCAGTGACTCAGACCAAAGCAATTGACCTTAGTAGGAATCTTGCCATAAACTCTGTGGATTTGGGATAAAGTCCAATGGTAAGTCTTAATGGCAAGAGAAGTCTCTCTGGAAGTTGGAGAGCAGAAGAGGATCACCTGGGTGGAGAACAGCTCCAGCCACCTGTTAACATGCCTCTAGCCAGCCCAGGAATGTGAACCTTAGGTTCATGAGGCTCCTTCCACTTGGAGGGACTGCCAAAACACTAATACCTTTCCTGTGCTGGGAGCTTTCTCTGGATATGGCTGCTATCCCAATACTTATTGCTCCATGTTTTTCCTAACTTGGCAGGATATCTCAGATCTGTTTGTAGTAACTGTCCTCCCCATCACAGTTTAACTGCTTGCCTGCACTGCATGTAGGGCTGCAGTGGCTGTAGTGACAGCCTCCACTGCAGGAGTTAGGTCAACCCACTATGTCCACTTCTGCCTACAGTAGGTGTTAGATACTTTCTGCATGACAGCCACTGCAATCCGATGTGTTGGGTGAAGGCAGCCAGCAAGTAACTGATGCACATCCAGAGCTCCACAAATCACATCTTGGAAATGGTATGATAAATCTTTCTATACCTTGCTGATTTCCAGAACACAGTCAATTTATTGCCCCTTATCCTGAATGAGCAGTAACATTGAAATAAACTAAATTTAAGGTTCATCATCATGTCATCCATCAGTACACAAAAAAGATACAAAATTTATATATCTTTTAGATGAAAGGTTTAACTTTTAGCCTATTTCTAAATGTCATGGTGCATGTTCTTTTATCACTAAAATTAAACCTGCAAGGTTTAATTTTTTCCTAAGAGTATATGTTCCGTACATGCTCACAGAACTTCCATAAGGTTTTTCCAAACTGTCAAAAAAATGGGCTTTGAAAATGTTTTTTTAAGTAACAACACTGAAAGCCTTTTTTTATACTCTGTAAGAAATAGTTGTTTAAAAAAGAGAAGATCTCTTCTTGTGGATGCTTTTGTTGCATGCTATGGCAAAGCATGGCCAGATCTCATCCACCATGTTTTTTCCATTCAATGAAATTATTTGAGTCGGGCCAGAACATTACCTGGTATAAAGCACAAGAGCAAATTCTTAACCCATCAGATCCTTCCCTTTCTCTGACCACTTTTCTTTTTATTGCCATCAAAAACTGTTCAAAGAAAAGACAAAAAAAGCAGACAGATTCTTGTGGGGAGTTTGTGTCTTTCTAGATCAGCTAATGCACTTTCAGTTTCCCCGCTGCTCATGCAAACATAAAACAGTCCTAAAGGAGGTAAGAGAGAGAAAAGAAATAAAGAAGCTCCAGCTAAACTTTGTTTTGCACTCAATACCTTACGTCCACATGTAGGAAGTAAATAAGTTGAATAATTTCACCTATAGCCTTCAACTCCAGCATCAGTTTTAAAGAAGAATGAAACAGCATATTATCAAAAGCCAGGCAGCAACAGAAATCAGAGGTGGCATAAACCATTTTCAGGGAACTCAAGCCAGCTGGGTCACCTGGAAAAAAAAATCTACTGAGGCACAGTGGGTCATTTCGTAACTTATTATGGTAAAAGCATCAACCCTTTTGCACGCTACAGCTAGCCAGATTCTGACTTCTCTTGCTGAAGCCTTGTACCCAACTGCAGCTTGCTAGGTCAAGAAAAAGGAACGTAAACGGAAGGAGATAGAGTTCAGGATAAGTAATTCTATAAGACAGGAGATACTTCAATAGAGGAGATGCTTTTTTTGGGGTTTTTGTGTGTGGGATAGGGAGTTTTGCGGAAAGGTTTTTTAGGGGTTTTTTTTGTTTGCTTTTTGTTTTTTTTCTTTCATTATATGACATTTCTCATCTGCTTCTTAAAGCAGAGGATATCTGGGATGTGACGCTGTGTGGTAAGTGCTCCATCCAGCTGCAATATAAACAGAGCTTTTTGCTTCACGTTCTAAAGCTGTAACATTAAGGAGAATAATGGACGATGCCTTTTGATATCTTTGTGTAAACGAAGAATTTTATTACAGTAAATTACCATGTTAATTTATGAAAAGTAAACAAAACCAAGTGCAAAACTGATTCAATGTATAACCTAACTTTTCTGGTGCCTAATGAAGTGACAGTGATGGAATCAAAACAAATATCTTTACGTTTCATAAATGCAGGGAAAAATACTTCTGTGTTTAATCACTGCCTGAGTCACTGACAATGCTGGCACACCAACACCACAGGTTCTAAAGTAAATAGAAGTTACTTTGTCTAGTGACTGAGGATAAAGGCAAACTCACTGTGGACCACCATGGATGGTGGATGACAAGGATGCAGGAAAACAGCAGGTAGGTCTCAGAAATTCAGGCCAGTCTACACTGTGGTAATACACCTTCCCCCATTAATCTATGAACTATTGCTTAAACAAAACTGTGCAAAATGCTTCATACCAAGTTCTTCCTTTGGGCTAAAAACTGCCTTTGGCTTCCAGGTGGATTCTTCTGGAAGATGAACCTGGGCTCATGAATGACAAAGTGCTAGCACTACCTCTAATGCTTTATACCCTCTCACTTTGGCACATCTCTTCCTGTGATGGTATGAACTAGAAGCGGGTTCCTTATAAGTAGGTTCTCCAGGAAATTATGTGATCACAAGAAAAATTCTAATCCAGGGTTTGTCTTTATAGGTGCAGAGCCCAGACATCTCTGGGACAATATGGATTGATCTGTTGCTCTTTACATGCATTGTCTTAGACATTCTCTAAAAGGAGAATGCATATTGCTGCATACATGCTATTTACACAAAGCTGGGGTTTGGGTATCTGCAATAGCGTCATCAATAGGTTATGTCAGTGTATCCCTGCCTGATAAAGCCAGAGAAGGAGACTTCACCAGTGTTGCAAGTAGCTCTGCACACAGGAAGGAACCAGCAAACTTGCTTTTCCAAAACCAGCTCCAGTCCAAGTCACATAATTCAATGGGAAAAGAAATGCCTTGTCTACAGGCAAACTAAAGTTGGCTAAATTTCTTGTGGGACTAAGATCCATAACATGAAACCGGTTTAATTTTTGTGCCAGTGGCTTGGACCTCTATGTACTTAAAAGCTGTGTGGAGAGCAGCCGTTTTTTTGTCCCCTACCACTTCTAGGCCCTTCCTGAGATAAAGGAGAGAAGGTGCAGCCTCCCTCAAAACCTGGCTTTTCCCCTCTCTTATTTCACAGTAGAACAAAAAATTGCAGTTAAAAGTAACTTGGGGACCCCTGACAGAGTTGGGTATGACAATCCCAATACCCCTCTACATAGTCAAAGATAAATAATGCACCAAGAACCATCAATTGGTAAACGTCAGCAATGATGAAAACAAAACTGGGAAAGAGTCATCTTGTCACTGTCCATATGTTTCTTAAGCTGATTAGAAATCCAGGATGTTGGCTAGATGCTAACAAACAGTCAGCCCCTTGGACCTAGCCTCTTCTACTCCTGCCAAGACATAATCACTCTAACATCCTGGAGAGCCTAACCCTGCCTCCTTTTTAATAAGCTCCCATTTAGAAAACCATTTATAGATAATATAAAGGAAAAATATTGTGCTCACTTTATATTCGTGAAGTAGAAAAAAGCAAAGTAAATTAAGTCCAATTTGCATGGACTTTTGAACACGCAGAGATTTGGACATAAGCTATGGAGCAGACACAGACTGTTGTAGCCTTTATAGTCAATATTTTATTAAATTTTTCCTTGTAAATTTTGCTGTGTCTTTATTGCATTCATTCAATAATAGGAGAGCTTTCCTGTAGTTAACTCTGTGCCTTGAAATTTCCCCTATTGTTAACCTGTGACGGCAGTCTAATGGATAGTGTGTCTGCCATACAATACAATGAGAGCAAGACTCAGGTACCAAGGTGACTGTATTTTTTATTAAAATACCTTTTTATATGCTCAGTTTCAAACTGATGACTGCATTTGCAACACCTAATTGCCAGCAGTATCCACAAATACTTTGCATTTAATGAAAATATCAAACCAAGTCCCTCATTTCAGTTGAAGCAGCAGGTTGTATTACGCAAAGAAATATCTCATTGTATGAAATTTCATAGAAATACAGATCTAACTTGGTACTCTCAATACTTGTTTGAACTTTATAGGCTTTATATTGCAGGGCTTTATTAATTTTTTCATTCTGAGTCTCAGAATATTTCTGTTGCATTAGGGAACTAGAGAGCTCCATTGTGGCTAATTCAGCATCTGTAAATTGCCATGGCTACCAACCAAACACTTTACAGCTTTATAAGGTAAGTATCTATTTCACGTTTTAAAATAAGGATGGATTCAGTTCCAGTGGTTGTATCTTTTATTAAAAATTCTATTAACTTTATTCATCAACACCATCAGGGATTACTAGGATCACACAACTTCTCACAGTTCTTTAAGGCCAGGAGGGAAATTTAGCCAAGGCTGACCTTCTTCATAAAATACCTCAAAGATCATCACCAAATAGCATCTGAAATTGATATTTTTATTCTTTTAAAAAGATCAAAAATACTTTCTCTGCTTACAAGAGTGTAAGAAAGAAAAGAAGAAAATACTTGGTTAAAGTAGAAGCAGAGAGAACTGTGTCACCCTTGGTTCTGTACTTGACTCCACTTCCCAGAGAGCACAGCTCCATCAGATCTGTTTTTTGCTAAAACCTAACAAGGATTTTGCAGGGCATCTTACTTTCTCGAAGCCACATCCCCTGCTACTCAGCTATGCTGCTAATGAAGCTTAAGACCTGCTTAAGGTAAAGTGCTCTGCCTGTATTAGGTATGAAATGGTATGGTGTGCACAGCCTACAGCCTAACAAAAGGATTGATGACTCATGGATTTTAGCTTACTTCACAAAGCAAAATCAAAATCCCAGCAATAAATTTCATAGCAATACAAATCAAATATTGTAATTCTTCAAACTCAGAGGAGTTGACACTGCATTTTTAATCCTCAAAGATAACCTTTGTATCTGGGCAAAATAAGTGTAGTGTCCCATAAGAAACATCTGAGATAAGAGCTTACCCAGGCTTTGAATCATAGAATGGTTTGGGTTGGAAGGGGCCTTAAGGATCATCTAGTACCAACAAGAGGTATGTATTTTTTAAAATATTTTGTTTTTACTGTCTTAGAGAAGGCAGATTGTGACACACATTGCATCAGAATTATAATCCAGAATCGCACATTTAACTGTTACAACCAGTTCTGGTTTCAGAGAGAATATTGATAGATGGACAGAGTAGTATTCCTGGCATTCTCTAGAATACTCCAAATATCATAGAATGAATCATGGTACAGGGACCAAGCTGGAACCCACCAGCTGTGAAACCTAGTAGAAGTGAACTAAAAGGGTTTGTTTGATCCTCCTTCACTATAATCAAGAAAACAATGAAGTTCCACAATTTGCAGGAACTGACAGTCTGCCTCCATTTCTTAAACAAATATTACAGAAACATTAAGGTACAGCTGCAAATAAGGAGGCTTTTATAATTCAGTAATTTAAATAGTTTTGGGCAAAATTATAGGTTACATCTAGATAACTCTGCTCATTTAGTTCATTACTGCAGAGACACCTGATGTCAAAAGAACTGGTGAGAAGGCATGAAGAATGACCGAAAGGGCAGATTAACTGCTTCAAAAACACAAACATGTGCCTGGTGTTTTGGTTTCTTTTTTTGGATAACTTTAGCTCTCTGCAAGTACATACACACAGTCCTACTTTTCCTCTAAAAGTCTGGTAGCCTCACCTCTATAGCCAACTACACCACTGTTAAAAGGAGTGGTACTTGCAGAGTGGACACAGAGCATTCTAGAGAAACTTAGCCAGGGAATGGGAAAGCATGCAAGCAGTGGGTCCCACTCTGTACAGGAACATGTGCCATATGCTTTAAGCTTTCCAGTGGCATCGGTGAGGTGGTGGAAACCTGACTTGGGCTTACACGGGCTGAGAAAACATGGTTCTATATCAGTCTGTGACTTATGCCCATCTCTTCCAAACACAGAGAATTCATATGGAAAAAGCAGTAATTTGCAAATGGCCCACTAGGAGAAGGCTGTAACATGGGCAGATACGTTCATTTTATTCACCCTCCCAATTTAGTGGGAATTGGTCAGAAAGGTCTCCTGAGAAGTATACAACACTTTCAGACTGAAAAAAAGAAAAAGAAAAAAAAAAAAAGAGAGAAGGCTTGGAATACATTGAAAGGAGAAACAAGAACATGGGAATACAACTGCTCTGAGCTCTTTGATCATGAATCCAGTAGGAATGCTACTTATCTTGATACTTATGACAAGATTGTGAGATTTCCTTTTCAGCACGTCCCTTCAAAAAAAAGAGAGAAGGCCAACAGAACAGATTTGGCACCACTGATTCAGATGGGGAAAGCTTCCTTACAAGTATGCTATTTATCCTGGGAATCCTGAATGGAAATCAAAAAAAGAAGAGAGAGATGCTTTTCACAGGACATGAAGCATGCTGCTGTTGCACTCACCAGTGTGAATCTATTGTTATTCTATTCAGTTAAGTGCTGCAGATTTTTTCTATTAAAAACAGCACTAAGTAACAGACCAAATTCTCCTTTCATATATACCCATATCATGTAAATTACACAGTAGATCCAATAAAGCTGGTATATGTAAGATGAAAATCAAGTGCTAACATACAAGATGGGTTCTGATCCTGGGTGCAAAAGGAGGATGAGATCTGCAATCACTGATACAACATTAGCACTATGTAACACACAGGGCGATTCCACTAATTTCAGGTTTACTTAAAAAAAAAAAAAACTGAACCAGATCTTTGCTTTAGGTTGGCACAGAATAATTCTAACCGAATTTTCTCTTTCTAATGGTTGTTCTGCCTTTGTCAAATATCTGTCTGATTCAAGCAATTTGGACTTCTTGAGAATCAGTTTCTTTCTCTTTCACTGATTGATTCCTTCATGTCCATAAAAAAACCCGGTCCCAATACCAGTACCTGCTGAAAACCTGCAAAGCTTTTGTTTTGGAAAGTAAAAAAGATTAATTGTGCTAAAAAGCAACGAACATTTGCTTTCGTTGTGATTTCCAAGTAAACCTGAAAGAAGGCAGCGATTAAATTCATGCAAGAGGAATTCTTAAGAGCAGACATGAATTTCATCCCAACCTTCTCTGCGAAATACTTCTGAGGCGTTGGTTTCTTCCCAATTGCCAGTATTTTTCTTTGCGTTTATTTTCAATTTTTTTGTTTTTTAAACATTTAATTTTTTTTTTTTACAACAAAACTCCGCACAAGGATATAAGCTCATCTTTTCCAAGCGACAGCCTGAACTCTAACACTGCTCCAGGCGGCGGGGAGAGGAACCGAGGGGTGGTACCGGCGGCAGGATCCGAGACCGGAGACGCCGCCAGGGGTCAGTCCCGACCGCCCGATGGCAGCGGGAGGGCTCTTGAGCTCACCGCCCAGGCCTCGGGGGGAGGCGCAGCGGGTCTTCTCTTACGGGGCCAAACTGTCCGGTGCCAGCCCTGAGATTGGGGAAATTTTGGTAAAACTTTTTTGCCGACGGGCGTTTCTCCGGTTGGTTGGTTGGTTGCGTGCGCGGAGGGTTCTTTTTATTCCCTCCCGCAATTAGGCAGCAATTTATGATGCGAGAGGGTTTCGGTTTGCGCTCAGCTGGTCCAGAAAGCTCTGCCCGTTTCAGACTCCCAAGAGAGATGCATTTCAGTCTATTTCAGACCCCCCCACTAGTTCCCAAAGTTACTGGGGAGGGGGAAGAAGCGTTTCGATACCCCCAAAAATTTATCCATAGATTACAGCGATGCCAGGCGACAAATTCGAGCTTCTTTTCATCCCGTTCGCATAGAGCTCACTTTGTTTTAGATCAAATGCTTCGCTGGAGTAAAACTGAAAGAGAAACGCAGCTAGCCAAACAGCCCGGGATCACAACCCTACAATAACAACCCGGGACCCTCACACAATAGAAAAGAAAAGCTTCTGCGGCGGCAAGGAAACAGATTTCAGCCTCCAGCTTCCAGGGGGGTTAAAACAACAGTGTTAAACGTGCGATTTTGCATAATCTGGAAATGTCCCTCTCTTTTATGTCCCCGAGTGAGGAGCTGCAGATTCAGAACGTGGAAACTCTGTTGGAACTGAACCTGAGTTACAAACCCTGTGTTTCTTCCCAAGTTTGTTTTCCAATAGTAGCTCATGGCAAGGATGTAAAATTGGGAAATATGCTTATGGACACACACTACAATCTAAGAAAGTCCCTGAGACTAGAAAAAAGTAAGCCCATCTGTATTTAAACACTTTCCTGAACGAGGGCCAGCGTTTGTGGTAATAGTTAGGGCATGGTAATAATCAGGATATTTTAATTAATATTCATATGGCTTTCTCTTTCATAAAAAGAAAATACATGCTTATAAACATACTCCCACATGTATTTTTATGCCTTACATAATTTTTTAAGGGAGGGATTTCTTGCCTAACAATTTTTTAATCAGAAGAACAAATACAGTAATACAGCTAATAATTATGGTAGTCTAGCAAATTGAAAAAAATAAATGCAACAACAAAAAAGACTTTTTTCTAATTTTCTGACCAGCTCTGGAATTGCTTGCACTTGGAAAAAAACAATTTACTTGCACATTTTACCATAATTTAGAAGATTTATGTATTCCCTCCTGCTGTGATACAATCTGTTCATATTATTAAATACAACTGCGCTTTAAATATAGTATTTGCAATATAATGAAGTTCTCCATGTTCTGACTTTTTCCTGCTCTCATCTGTAACTGCCTATACTGAATATAATATTAATCATTAAACAGCTTGTTTGTGTAGAATAAAGCAATATCATATCTGTCTAAAACAAAGTTATAGTTTTGAACCGTCTCAACTAGAAAACAAGTTATATAATCATTGCAGAACTGTTTATTTCAATGTCAGAGATAATTAAAAAAACCCTCCAGATGATGAAGTTTTGCTTTGTTTCTGGTCTCTCATAAAATGGGTGTAATTCAAAAACATTTCTTCTTTTTCCCTTGGAGTTGCAGTCTGAGCTTGACTCATTCCATGCTAAATCCAGATTTGCTCAATGTGCAAAAGAATATAGAAAATTCAGTCATAATTCTAACAATGTAGCAATTGCCAACATAAAGACAGGCTTAACTGGATCAGGCATTGATCTGCTCTGAGTCTTGGCATGAATTCAAAGCTAAAGACACTAAGTAGATTAAAGAGTGCGACATCACTGTTGTATTTACAAATTCAAACTTCCTCAGCAACCATTAGCCATTTGATGTGTCTGTACATGTACAATATGTTTATGTACTATCTCCCTATAAAAGTAAAGGCAGTGAATGCATTCTTCCCAATTTCCCAAAGAACATTATGACCTGCAGGTTTCTTGACCCCTGCAGAAAATGTGAGCATTTCATGCTCTAGCAGGCAAAACTGTGAAACAACGGGTCATTCCTCTAATAACCTTGAAGCAGTGCTATAAATGTTTGATTGCTAGGAGCAATGGTGAGGAACCAAGTTCTAGGTTATATTTTCCTAGAAGAGGTCAAGGCAGTTCAGTGCAATTGTGCCAAATTAATACTAGCACCTGGCTTGGCTCAAATGCATTCCCAATCACACTGATATTTTTTTTAATACAGCCATAGCCTTTTCCATCAAAGGCAAGGGACATGACCAGAACACTTTTATAAAAATGTGTTCCATGGGAAGGATCAAATCTTTATTGTGAATCTGCACAAGAAATTGCTTGAAATTGAGGGGCTTTTCAAATAAAATTAAGCAGAGTTTGTATTTTGGAGGACTGGAGCCAGACTGGAAACTTGTGTCAAGATTTCAACAAGGTGCCGTGCACAGGATTTTTAACAAGATTCAGAGGTGGCTAAATAGTTGTAGAAGAAAGTTTGTTTTTCTTATTTTAACTGCTTGGTTGCAGCAGTGCTGTGATAGTTAAAGCATGTCCTATCTGCTGCCTGGCTCTATTTCCAAACATGGTGCAATATGCTTCAGTCATGACTGACCATAATTATGAGATTGTTCTTCTAGTAGAGAACTTGGTTAGCTCTTCTCCACACTGCTCCCCTTCCAATTTCCCTCTCAGACCTCAGCTCTCTTAACTCTTTCTTCCTTGTAATATTCCCTTCCTGTCTTACAACTCATTGTGAACAATGGGTGAGAAGCTGCAAACACACCTCTGAAGCTTTCAAGGGCAAGGAAAAAATATCAGTCCTCAAGGTCTGAAGTGGAAAATTGCAGCCAACTCTACTCTCTTTTTTTTTGCTCAAGGCAAGGCAGCCTTCAGGAGACTGGAGAAGTATACAGTGAGCTGTTAGTGCACACACACAAATACACTTGTATGTTAGTATGTATTTTTAAAATTGCTGCTGGCTTATTTCCCTCCCTTTGGTTGGTGCTGTCTGCGCTCCTAGAACTTCATGTCTCAGACAAGCCATGTTTCAGACTCATCTCTACTTCCCAGCGTTCCAAGGAAGAACCCTCTGTGGCTGCTGAGGGCTGGATTAAGGAGCTGAGTGCCTTAACCCAGCAATCTGGACTTCACAAAGGGTGTGTGTTTAGTTTTTGGAGACTCCATCAGTAGTGCTGAGGTGTGGGTCTCCATTGAAGAGGACACTACAGCATGTACACGTTGTGACTGCTGGCATGTTTTTTGCATTACAAGAGCTGGTCAAAGAGAAATCTGTACTTCTGCAGAGAACTAGAAAATGATCAAGAGCTAAGCTATTGTGATCAAAGGAAAACAGCATCCATGGGAGCGTGGTTGCTCAGGCAGACCAAGAATAGCAAAGCTGTGCTGCTACTGGAGCATGAAACAACTCCAAGGGACTTAACATCTGTCAGTGCAATGGGCTGGGAGGCTCTGCCAGGCAGCCAGATGTTGTTGGGGAAGCATATCCAGTACAGCCCAGCATCTGGGACTCTTGATTATGAACAAAATGGAGGAAAACACTCGTATATGATGGACAAAATGCTTACAAGGCTGTACCCCACCCTTCTTTTCCATTAATTGAGAAACATTCTTGGAAAGCTGGGGTGCTAGGAAGGGCAAGTCTCAAAACACAAGCGAAGACTAACTAAGCATGTTATTTTTATATTTACAAAAACATGTGTCTCTTATTATTGCTTTTAATTCTTATTTCTTATGAGACCATTGTTTGAGAGCTGGGAAATATATAGTGAAATTAAACCATTCACTAATATTTATATTTTATTTATAGTGTGATGTATATTAGTGGGGGGGAGTTTTCCTATATATGAAAGTCTGTGCCTGAACCTGCTCCGAGTTAAATCCAAGCAAAACTCCCATTAACATTAATAGAAGGAGAACCTGACCTGGTGAGGGTCAGTAATACTTCCCCTGAGCTCAGCAGACCCCGAGTCAAGTACAAAGGATGACTGGGCTCATGGAAGTTCATTCAAATCCACTTAGCCTGAATATGGTGATAAATCATTTGCTACCCAGGCCAGCTTCAAGGAAACTTGTATCCTCCCATGCTTATTTGTGCAAGGCTGCAATCAGAGATATTGTGTTAGTGCATTAGGAGTGGAGCTTGCTGGATTTATTTTTTTCCAGTTTCTGTTTTAAACACTGAAATCAAAAGCTTTCAGAAATGCCTTTTTCTTTTGTTCCATTTTTGTTTGTTTGTTTGTGTCTGGTTTTGGGTTTTTTGGGGAAAGGTATAATTTTTTAAAATCATTCTGCATTTGCTGCTTCTATTGAATCTTCCTGAAGGGAGGATTGCTCAGCAAACTCTAAAGGCTTGCAGGCTCCAACTGAACAAAGAAACCAACAGATGCTTACATGCTCCTCTTGAAAGAGAAAGTGAGTGCAATGAAAACAATAATCTGATACAACAAAGTCCATAACCACACCTGAAATCTTCATAATCATTTCACCCACATGCTAAAGTGCTTTGCTGGGAATTTGAGATATCTAATGCTAAGTAGGGTTCACAGTAGTGGTGGATGCTCAACCTGAAGGCCCAGAAGGTGGATCCCACCTGTCCAAGGTGGGCAGGGCACCATTTCTAGCTTCCCAGCGAGTTACTGAGCAATGTTGCAAATACCACTGAACTAGCAGAAGGAATTTTCAACCTGAATTCCTAAGGAATCATTTTAACTCAGTTAAATTCAACCCATGCCAAAATGCCACCTTCTCCTCCAATTTGCACTTTGACCTGCTCTCTGAACACTACTAAATAGATGAGAAGCATTATTAACTGTAACAGGAATGAATTCTGCTGTACTGGCATTTAGGATTTTTTCATATGAGTGAGATGTTGTGGTACAACACGCAACAGTATATATTGACAATGACAAGCACAGATTTGCTGGGGAGTAGGGCAGAAGGCAAGAGTCCCTGCCTTATTCAGGTGGAGACAGGCAGAGTTCACATCGTGTGAGGCAATTGCTTTGCCCACCCCATTGCAGTGGGAAACCAGAACTTGCAAGAGCCTCTGTAAGACCTTTGCAGCACAAGAATGGGACAACAATTCCTGCAAGTGCTTCATTTTGTAGTAGCTTCAACAAAACTGGGTTCTCTGTAAAATTAAATTAGTAAGATTTTATTATTGAGTAAAAGAGGCTGGGTTTTGCATTAATTTTACCCAGTGCAGTTAGTATAAATTCAAACAGCCTGTGTTGTTAGTACTTGAGATGAAATGAAAACAGTCATAAGCCCTGAGCATCATTTCAGAGATTTTGTATAGTAAACAGGATACAGGAAAATAGCACTAAAGATATTTGCCATTAATATCTAGATGCTCAATAGTTCTTATACTTGGAAAGGTAGGAATTCCTGCTGGTAGAAACAGGGAATACTTATACTGCCATCCATGAAATTCTGTCTTATAGCACCTGAACTACTGTTTTTATGAAGCACCGTGGGTTCTAAAAGGTATTCTAGGATACAACATCAGCATTTCATGAAGAGATGCTTTTAATGTTAGACTAGAGACTATCACATGGGCTGCATATGTCATCTGTACAGCCCCAGGCATGGTGATCTTGAATGCAATCTCCTTTTTAACTACAACTAGACAGGCATATACCCTAATGAAAAAAAAATCATAATTATTAAAAAACCCCATGAATAGGCTCCATTCATTATTTCAACATTATTCTCAAAATATTCTGTCTCATACCTTACGTAAGCTTGCAGTATGCTTTATCTTGCCATTCTTCCAGATCTCGTGATTACATTTCCAGACTCTCCAAAATTTTCTTCTAACTCATCTGATTTGGAAAGAAAGACTAAGTTGCAATAAGAAGGAATTTAAAATAGAGCCCTTCTGAGTAATTCAAATATTTTAGGGTTATTAAAAAAGAACAATGAGTTTTTCCAATTTGTGCCTCTAGACCTTGATACATTTTGACCCCTCAAGTTGTTTCTACACAATATTCAGAAGGTTTCAAGATACTAGACTCTGAATTGAGAGCAGCTTTAGAGTATGATGCCAAAAGGGCTCTGTAAAGTAGGTTAACCTTCTATTTTTATCCCCAAAATGTTTTGGCCTCCATAATCCGTGCTTGGAAAACATTTTGTGTGAGATGCAATCAGCTCATTGCATAGACACATATTGTATAAGCAGACGCCACACTTACAAGCCAGCCATATATTACCAGAACTCATAATAGCCTTCAGCTTTCAAAACACTAACCTCGACCCATGGAGTGAAAGGAGCTGCCCTGCTTGCTTGGAGAGAATCTAACATAAACAGTCAGTTTATGGACACTGACAGCATGGATGAAGAAATGCACTAAACGTCTATTCATTATGGACGTTGGATTTTGAGATCTTTAGTGATGAAAACAGAGGGAGGTGTATGTACTTTTGCTTTGATTTGCAGGAAAGGAGAATCAACATGAAGTCTGATTCTATAAAATGAGGGGAATAGTACTGCTGCTTTTCAGAAGTTATATTCACACTGTAAACTTCATGGTATTTGAATTCCAAATATGCTTTTTTATTTTTTTATTCTTACTTATTCAGAGGAAATTATGAGAATACATTTTATCAGCTGAGAATCCAGCCTGGATGCCCACCTATGCCCTTTATTGAATGGGGATACATTTGAATGCAAGCCAAAGAAATGCTGTGTTTATTCAAAATTTCAAACAGCTGCAAGGCAGCCAAATACACAACAGGACTATGGAAGCACCAGAACAAATGCATGAGGGAATGGACCATAAAAAACTTCAGAATTGGACAAAACTCTCAGAAAAAAGTTTTGTTCATGTGGGCAGTGGTAGTAATTTCAGAGCTTCTGGTTAAAACCAACAGAAGCAAAGCAAAGGAACACTTTATTTTGAAGTATTACAGAACATCCCACAAAATAAGCAGCCCTTACACTGCTGACAGGCAACTCAACAGAGTATGACAGCAGTTCTGACCAAAGGCAGAAAGGTTAAAACTGTTACAAAAACCAGCTACTGCTTTGAGGTCATTTCCTCAGAAACCCTCTTGGTTGACCTAACCCTGTTTCTGTTGAAGCCAATGGGAGTCTTTGGTAGACTTCAGAGTCACCAGAATAAAGCTAAATATAATTTCACCCTCCGAAAGTTCTGTTTATTGTGACCACATTTCACAGAAAGGATTTTGCTCCTTATGCTGAGGCATCTGCACAGAGCACAGGGAATCCAATACTGGACAAGCTGAAGCACATTTATTTTATTTATATTACATCTACTACATAACATCTGGGCTTAATGTAGAAGCACATCGTAGCAGACTAAAACACTGCAATCACAAAATGGCCCCTAATCTAACTTAGCACCTTCCCTTCACATAAATAAATTCACCATTTACAGGAAGGCTAGTTTAGAGAAAATGAGTGTGAAAGTCCTAGGTTGCATTTGTCAAGCTGAAACCTTTCCAGGCTTTGAAAATTTGTGGCCAGAAGGCAACACGCTGATCAGCCACATTGCCCTCCTGCAAAACACCAACACTAGCATTTCACTGCCCAGTTTTTGTAGGAAATGTAGTAACTTGTGGTAGAGAATTTAAGATGTTGCAGTAATTGCATTGTTAAAAAAATATTTATGTTTACCTTGAAAAGAAACTACAAAGCAAAAAAACTACTGCAGTACCAATTACAAAGATCCTTAATGCTCTTCCTTTTCTCTAAGATATTTGTGTTGACCAGACCAAGAAGTAAACAGAAAAAGAAAACATCTGTTGTATCAGACAACATGGTGAGGTCTTTTTGAAACATGCACAAAGTGTTTGTACTCGCTCTTCTTTAATGTTTGAAAGGAAAAACTAAAATGAGAAATAGTTGGCCATTTTATCTAAAGTTACTTTGTCCCCAGAATATTCTGGAGAAAAATTAATTTTACTGCACATTTTGTCTGACAGAAAAATAAAATCATATTCATATATTGCACAGATGCTAAACTGTAACTGCTAATGTTTTTGGTTATAAAATAATACTCAACTTTTAACCCTTAATATGATTTATCAATTTTGATGTAAGCACATTCCTTTATGTGAAAGACAAGAGCATTGAAATGATTTAGGGTGGGGAAAAAAAAGCCTTCCATTGTGCTTTCTTGAACTGATGTGCTTTCTTGAACAGAAATAAAAAAATAATTTACAAACAAAGAGATGTAACAAAAATATAATTGAAATTTACACTCTGGTTCAGGTTAAAGAGGTTTGACTCAGAGAACTTTATTCTCATGATTTCAAGTGAATTTCAAGACTGAATTATGTGGAACTGGAATCCCTGGTGGCAAGACCCAGAATTGCATAGAATGGTTTGGGTTGGAAGGGACCTTAGAGGTCATCTAGTTCCAATCCCCCTGCCATGAGAAGTGACACCTCCCACTAGCCCAGGTTCCTCAATGCCTCATCCAGCCTGGCCTTAAACACCTCCAGGGAGGAGGCATCCACAACTTCTCTGGTCAACCTCTTCCAGTGTCTCACCACCCTCACAGCAAAAAGACTACTTTCTTATCTCCAGCCTAAATCTCCAGTTTGCATCCATTTCTCCTAGTCCTGCCATCCTCTAACTTATTTAAAAGTTCAGCCACAGAATTTCTCTATGCCCTGTTCAAGTATTGATAAGCTACTATGAGGTCCCCCTGAGCCTTCTCTTCTCCAGGCGGAGACTCCTTCAGTCTGTCCTCATCAGGGAGGAGCTCCAACTTTCACTTACTTCTATTCCCTTATAATTGCTAAAATTGCTTAAAGTATTTTTCAGGCTTCCCAGATATTTCTATGATGGATACTTTGTTTGCATGAAAAGTTCTTTATGGGAATGCCAAACCTCAAACTATACTCCAAAGCAGCTGCACTGGGCAGCTTTTTGACACTTTTTTGCTCCCAGGACCATGAGGCATTTATCTACAACTGACTTGGAGGCTTCATTAACTGCATGCTGGGGCCACAAAAAGTAGCCAAACCTTTATTTCTAGTACCACAGAAGGGCAGAAGGCAAGGTTTAAACCCCAAATGGTGAAAACATATTTCAGGAAGCTACAAGGATATTTTGGGCAAAAGGCTGTTTTGAAAATCCCATTAGGTCATGCAATCTTTTATGTCTTTTAATAACAGCCACAGAAAAATCTTAGCTACCTTCAGATGCACATGAGTAACTCATTAGTTCCAATAAGCACTAAGCCTGTGCATGTGCTTCTGAGGGCAGGATTTATAAATGTACTACTGGACTAAGACAGTGCCAGACTCACATGCTGGGTATAGTTTTGCCTTTCAATAGATAATGAAGATGAGCATCTCCTATCTTGGAAAAAAGCTAATTTTTAAGGTTAAGAAAGTCTTTTCTCAAGTTGCTTTCTGAATAATAGGAAAAACCACAGGTCTGCAACATCCCTGATTTTCTGTTATGAGACATTCATTCATTGCAGCCTGTAAATTAATGGCACGACAGCTATGCTTTGCTTGAATGACGAAAGAAAATATTTCTAAATTAAATGCTAATAGAGTGAAATTACAATGGGCTTTTTTGAGGTTTAAAACTTCAGAAATGTATTAAGACTCTGGCAATGCCAGGAAAAGGTAGAGGAACTTAAAAATACTTTGAATGGCTTATAATTCCAGATTAGGGCATTAAATTTAACTCTTGTTACTAATGAAATACATGAAAAATATTAAGAAAATATTTAATACTGAATAAAATATTTCAAGAACCTAAAAATGGATGGAAGATGGAGCCATGTTCTTCTCAGGGCTAGCCAATGATAGGACTTCAGGGCTAGGGAGGCAAGCTGGAACACAGAAGGTTCCACAGAAATCTGAGAAAGAACTTTTTCACAGTGAGGGTGACAGAACATTGGAACGGGCTGCCCAGAGAGAGATTGTGGAGTCTCCTTCTCTGGAGACATTCAAAACCTGTCTGGATATGTTCCTGTGTGACCTAGCCTATGTGTCCCTTCTCTGGAAGGGCGATGGACTAGATGATCTCTTGAGGTCCCTTCCAATCCATGATATACTGTGATTCTGCATAATGAAACACTGACACTTAAGTACACTGCACAGATGGAAGAAAAAAGGAGGTTTATTGTTGTTTCGCTTCAACTCTGGTTCCTTTCCAAACGTATTTCTGCAAAGGTGTGCTGGCATGATGCAGAAGGATTTTAAGCCTAAAGAAATCAGATTTTTTTAAAAAGAATAGCAGTTACAACAGTAAAACTTTGAAGTGTGAAGAGTACATTTGTGCTGTATGTCTATTAGGCTATATCTAGACTGCTAAATAAACCAGGCACAAGGAGCATTCCTGGCCTGGAGGCCAAGTGGCCAGGTCTGGCTACATCCACAATACTTGGCCTTGGGTCCTTCCCACCACTTCACACCTTTACTTGGCACAGTGATGCCCCTAAGGCTTTTGGTGTATTTTTTTTTCAGTTCAGTATGCCCAAAATAAAGAATGGCTCCCTCAGAATGGTAGTTCCATCAGAGTCTGGTGCGTGTATTGCGTGAGAGATGTTGGGAATTGCAAAGCCTACTGGACCTCAGAGAACTAAGAGGGATCAAAACTTGGTTCAGTCTTATCTGCATTCCCTGTCATATACAGTTGCTGCTCTATGCTTTGCCTGTGCCAGACCTAGGCATTGCCTTAGAAAGCACCATTTGGCAAAAGCCAAAATGATCAGGGATTGACTTCAGAATTAAGCTGTGCAGATGCTCATCATTTAGTGCTCAAATCCACTCCCCAGTCCAATTTCAATTTATACTGCATCTCTTTTGCTAAATATTAAAGGTGCTTTATTACACCACAAAAACTGCTGGTTGTGATAAAAGTAAAAATACTGTTCATAATATGGAAAATTGTATTTCTTGTCATTTTTGTTACTGTTATGGCTCATGTCCAAGGAAGGCACAGTATGTTGTTATGTGAAGGAGGCAAGGAAGTTCAGGGAAAAGGGAAGGAAAGGGGTCACCCAACCAGGACACATTCCTAGTGGTGTCCCTGCCCCGCTCTGTGACTACTTTCTGCTGCAATTTCTTCAGCTGTAAATTCGGGTGGTGATCCTTTCTAAAGAGATCAGAAATGGGGTTGAGATGTTTTATGATGTAAATACTAATATGATAAAAAAGGAAGCTCTTGCAGTTTTAACATTAAAATAGTATTTTTTAATAGGTTTGACATTAAAACAGATGGTAATTTGCTTTTCACAAGTGCTGTAAGTAGAGAAGTCTCTTGGATTTTGCATCCATGTATGGTGTGCTCTTTCATCTTCTCAAGGAAGGGAGAAAGTGCACTTTCTATTGATGCTATTTTTATAAGCATATATCTTGTTACATTCAAACCTATTTTTATTCGAACGCTGGTGAACTAGAATTGCTTCACTTAAAAGGACATTCTTTGCTTTCTGTTGTATGTGCTCAGAGTGAAGATGCCTGCTTAGTCGTCGGCATCTAAGAATTAAGAGGGAATTTTGAGAGTTCAGGTGGGAAGAGAGAGCAACAGGCTATTCTCAGGCTTGATTGTGACTGTGCCACTTATATAATCATATAATGGCTTGGGTTGGAAGAGACCTTAAAGATCATCTATAGATCTTAAGGTCATCTTAAAGTTCCAGCCCCCTTGCCATGGGCAGGGACACCTCCCACTAGACCAGGTTGTTCAGTGTCTCATACAGCCTGCCTTAAACACCTCCAGGGACAATTAAAGCATGTCTCTTAGGTTCAGAGTGTTGAAAGGCATTTAAACACCTTGCTCCAATCAAAAGAGCTGTACCTTCAAAATAAATTCCTTCAAAAACTCAAATAAACTTAGATCCCAAATCCAGATGTGAGTTCTAAAGTTAGTCTTGGTTTTTTGTTTCCACATTAGCATGAGTAATGACAAAGGAAGATCTACACATAAAATTTCTGTGTGTTGTGGCTAAATACATAGTTACTCCCCAAAATTACGGGTAATTTCTCATAATGAATAACAATTATAAGGAAAGAGAAAGGTAGAAGCTTCTCAAAAGAAGTCAAAGGTGAATTATACTGAGTGCTGTCAAAGTGTAATGTTAGGAATCCTTTATTCATAATATAGCTTTCCAACTTAAAAATAATAGAAGAACTGCTATAAAAAGAATTACAAGCAAACTCTAAACTAGATGTGTCTGAGCTGTGGTCAGAAAATAGTCTTCAAATGAAGTGGGTAAAAGTACAGTTTGGACATTATTATGTCTTTTAATTCAATTAGGTCTTTTATTTTAATCCTTCACTCTGGTCACTTACAAAAGTTTGACATGTCTATTTTTTTATGAGAAGCATTACAGAAAATTGAGGTATGGTTCAGTAGTTTTATCACCCCTAGACTGAAGTGAGCTGAAAAGAGTTACAACATCTTTTCCTCCTGTATGTCGATTGGTAGCTCCTCTCTGTCTTCATCCTTGTGTCAGGAGCAACCTGATCTAGTGCAGGATGTCCCTGCCTATGACCAGGGGGGTTGGAACTAGATGATCTTTAAGGTCCCTTCCAACCCAAACCATTCTATGATTCTAATGGATTTACTTCTTCCATGGGAGAAGCTCAGGAAGGTACTTGAAGGCACCTTCAAGTATAATAATATGCAGAACAATCCTTCTGGGAACTTTTATAAGAAGATAGCCTGCTAGGGGGACACAGACACACCTCTCCTCTTGTCATGGCTGAGTGGGCAGAAGGAAGACCTGGAATACTTGTAGAGTCAGAACAAGCTGCTGCAGGCAGAGCCGTTCCCTCTTTCTACCTCAGTGATCTGCAGTCGCTAGGAGAAGCCTTCTGTCCATGACCTGAGGCATGAGCCAGACTGGTCTCTAGGGCTGCCTCAGTACTGCTTTTGGTAAGAGTTTGAGACCACTCTGCCTGCTCTTGGGTTGCCACTTGGTACACTTTGGGCATATTCTACCAAGTGAGGGGCAGGAGAGGGCCCCTAACTCATCATAATTGATGAGATATGACATGGTTCAGCTTGTTTCTTGTCTCGGGCTGTGTCAGCTGCTGAGGGGTTTTTGAATTAAGCCTCATATGTCACCTTCTTCCCAGCTACCTAGTGAAGGAACAGACTCCGCCCTACAGCAGTTTTGTTTGTAATGATCAGGGACTTTCTTCAAGGAAGCAGTTGATGAAATCCTTTTCCACCATCCAATCTGCTCAACAGATAACGTTTGACTCAGTACTTACACAGCACATTTATTTGGTTTATAAGTGGTCTGGCCAGCCCTAAGCATATTATGACTGATCCAGCTCACAGTTCAGTGGTAATACAATTTATTAGGGCCGTATTTGCAAAACATAATTTTGTATGTTATTTAATAGAACATCAGAAACTGTTCTAGAGGTTCAAACTTCTCTTCTTTCAAGCCTGTGAACTGCTCTTTAATTGTTCAATTACAAATAGCTGAACAGGAACACTAGATTTAATTTCTTTCTGCCTCATACTAATTTATTTACCTTTACCCTTTTTAAATTTCAGGGAGATAACCTCTTCACTATCCCTTCTCATGTGGAAGATAAGCTAGGTCCCAGAACACGTTGTCAGGATCTGTACATGGAGTTACCCACGTAGAGAAATCCTGCAGAAGAGATGGGGCAGAATGCATGCTGACAATACAGAGGGAAAATTTTGAAACATTTTTTTCTGTTTCCTGGCTTAACTCAACATGATTTCATTTCTTAACTGTGTGTCACAGGGCAGCTGTTCCAAAAGCTGTTGCCCTTTACCATCCTATTTTATTTAGAATAACATCCATATTTGTTCAACTACCATTTCTCATTTGCATCTTCATAGTCTTAAGGCACACAGAACATCACAAAACATGCCCTTGTAGACAGGCTGCTTGCTTATGACATTGTGGTACTGAGAGTGTTTCTTTAGTGGCATTTTTTAAAATCTGTAGGCAAAAGGTAATAATTAAATCATGCATTCTGCTATTATTAAATCTTCCACACTGGTAGATGAACAGACTTTTGAAAATTGACAGAGTTCATGCCTATGGCTTTCTATAGCCATAGTTAAAACAACAGTGTTGGTTCCATTAATTTTTGCATAAATTTCTGCTTGTTTCTCTGTTCAGAAGAACCAAACCTTTAATATGTGCATTCACCAACATTCATTGGTAGCTAAGGTCATTATTTTCATAACTTTTTAAATTATACATTTTAGGGAATGACAATGAATTACATACAAAAAAACCCAAACATGCTACTTTTCATGTTTCCTTAATTTCAGAGTTTTACTGGGGTTCCTGCTTCTGTGTGTTGCTAAATTTACATTAGTAATAACAGTAATAAAATCTTTTAAAACTCCCCAGATACAGCTTACTCAGAGGAAATTTTGTTTTTAAAAAAACTGGTAAACATCTGACTGTATGCTGGGTTCTTTTGGTTGTGGTTTTTTTTTTTTTTTTTTTAGAGAGAGCACTTCAAAAGAAAAATAACATATGTTGTGGCAGGGCTTTTTTGTCCAGTTAATGAAGAAACTAATTCATTGTTTGGACAGGCCCCTGAATAAAAAGTAGCTGAATTTTCTTGGGGGAGATCAAGTGCTTAATACAACACATGATTTTTATCAACTTTGATTTGTAGGAAACACAGAGACTCCAAAACACTTTCAAAGTGAATATATTAGAAAGCTTATGTAGATTGTCAGAAGAATTTTTTTAGAAGAATGTATTGCTCCTGAACATTATATGAAATATTTTGCTACTTCAAGCACACAAAATTTTGAAAGTAAGAATTCTGTAAAGGCCTAGGTATTGTGCCACTTGGGAAGAAAGCGAGTGCAGAGGTTGCAATTTTATTGTTAGCTTAGACAGAGCTGTATTTTACTTGAGACAAAGTCCAATGGTGTAGTGAGGCAGAAATAAATAAAAGCAACACGTTTAATATGTGTACCTATGGCTTTCATATAAGACAAAAGATGTAGAGCTAGGTTCAGCCAAGAGCAATGGTGCCAGGCAGCCAGATGGGCACTTATGGAGATTGTACTATAGACAGGGAAGAGTCCCCTGTCTCTGCCAGCTTCTGTTTCAAAGACTTGGCTGGACTGCTAAAAGCCAAGTTGAACCTTAGATGCCTCCTCAGAAACCTTCTCTTGCCCTACCATACTTTTTGGGCTTGCCTTCCTCATCCAGAGAAGGGGCAGATGCAGTGGTGCTTTTCTTTTTCAGACCAGTGTGAGGCAGAGGTTCCAGCCTCAGCTGTGAACCCAAATCAACATCTTTGCCTCTTCTTGAGCTGCAAGATACTCTGAGTAGAGGCTCAGCAACCTCAGACAGTCCACAACCTCCCAGTGAGCACTGTCAGGACTTGTGGGGACAGAGAGACATAAAAAAGTAGTGACCAAGAGCAGAGGGGAAACCCTGAGAACTCTTCAAAGTGACACAGAAGCAATAGTGATTTTTTAAATTATTATTTGTTAGAGGGTTTTTTGGTTGGTTGGTTTTATTTTAAATAAACAATCCAAAAACCCTACAGAAATGACATCAGTTAGCCATTTGGAGGAATGGGTTTTGTCCCAGCACATTTAACAAGTCTCGGCAAACGTGCAGAAAGCAGTGATCAGTAAGTTCTTTACAAGTAGTGTAACGAACTATGAAAATGTACTTTGGAACATAAGAAGCATTGCTGAGTTATAAAAGCAGCATAAGCGATGACAGGAAATGAATACACGCTCCAAATCTTTATAGTGCTGGATAGCTGGTTCTTGGGAGTCAGGGATGACAGAAAACAATTAAAACTCTATAATAATAATTTCTTTTTGGAAACAATATCTTTTGGGGGGCCACAACTGGTTATCCTCCACAGCAATGGTGCTGCTTATGATTTCCAAAAGGAAAGAAACTGCTTGCAGATCAACCGCAATTCTGTAAAGAATCGCTCCAAGATAGATATCAAACACAGTTCCCAAAGATGACTTTTGTACCAAGAAACTCAGGAGTTCAAAAACACACTCTGTATCAACCTACAAGGAACTAACTGAGAAAAATCAGATGTTCATAACCTTTATTTTCCCCATCAGAATTTGGGAAGGCTAGTGGAACTAGGGCTGGTGCAGTATCCACAAGGAAATGTGGAATTCCCCAGGCAGAGCTGCTGCCAGCCAGATCAACTGACCTGTGATGCAGAGGGAAATTTGAATCACCTTTCCAGTATATCCAAGTCTATAGGAAATTAATCAACATGAGGCAAAATTGAAGCTCAAACATAAAAAACACCAACCAGCACAAGAAGTATCAAGGAAATAAACAGCCAAAAGCTGGTGTGCAAAACATAAAAGCAGTAATTTCAAACAGAGAAAACTAATAAATCCGAGTTGGTACATTTAGATCCATTACCAGTAGTCCATATTGATATGTTATAGCACTTTCCACAACAAAGCCCTGTGTGTTTGGCTAAAACTATAATTGTTCTCAGATGAGGAAACCCAAAGTGAGGATGAATGAGACTATGAAATGTGCAGAATGCTTTCAAGAGATGCCAAACACATCAATGTCATAAAAAGGCACTGGTTTAGACAACAAGATTAACACCCAGAACTATGAAGCACTGTATCACATGTCCAAATAAAGAAATGGAAGATTTAGAAAAACAAATAACTGGAGAAGTCCTCACTTACCAATCAAGTTAATGTATACAAGCAAAGATAATTGATATGACCAACATTTTGTATCACGATTCAATTTACCAATTAAAGAAATGCAGCACAGACCCCGTTGTCAATCTGGCATGTCTTTTCTCATTGCTCTTGTTTGCCTTCACCATAATGTCATTATAAAGACAAAGTGCAGATGAACACAAGTGTTACATGATTTGACCATTATTATACCAGGAGACTGACAGAAATAGTGAGTGTAATAACATTTTAACTTATGTGCTTGACAACTTGGAGTATATGCAAGTACGGACAAGATTTTGGTCAGGGTTGCAAATAAAATATATTCTGGGGGGAAGAAATTATTTGCTATAATCTTCACATACCCCAGCCCAAGTTGAGACCATGTCTTGAAACATGGAAGGAATTTTAATGTCACAAAAGATAAAAACTGCATTTACAGCTGTGAACTAGATTGTTTCATCAAAAGCCTGTATGTTAAGAATTAGATTAGAAATTTTCAAATTGATTGGTGTTTGCAGATTTTTTTATATGGATGTGAAGGCTGGAAATGCATCAGAGAGAAAAACAGGTGTCACAGGTGAAAGCAAATGGTTAGACATTTATTGGAATGAACCTCTGGAAAGTGTCAGGATCAATCTGATAGCTTCACAATCAAAAGTTATCCAGAAAAGCAAGAGGACATTTCTACTGTATGTGTTAAGAATGAAGATAGAGCTCCTTCTAGAAGATAGATAAATAGGGTAGCAGGGACAAAAATCACTACTTAGCACAAGAAAAATGCAACACAGAGGACAAGCATAAAGCAGCCCGAAATAGAGGAAAATGACAGAGGTCTTGATCATGCCTGTAGCATACCTAATAGGAACAGTTTCACCTGCAATGCAGGCTGTACTAAACTCCGAGTAGTTCAAACTCCTCTGTTGGCACTAAATGGAAGGAAGGAGTGAAATGAGGATTATGGTGGTGTGGCTGTAATTGTGGCCCTTAGGACTTTACTATCCCTCTCTGACAACTCATAACAACTCTGGTACCGACATCTCCAGTCACCAAGAGCTGCACCTCTTGCCTTTGACCTGCCCTTTATCTGCAGCCCTTGTCCTTGCTATTTTCACCCAGGCACCACATACTCAAACCCAGGAGTGAGCAGTAGGAAAGCTCATCTTTGCTCCCTTCCTCAGAAGGAGAAGGAAGGCACGTGAGTGAGCAATGAGCCAAACAACTTGTTAAGTGTACTGTTTGTTAGCAGTAGCCCCTTCCAGAGCATCAGCTTACTTGCGTACAAATTATCACTTGTTAATTGAGAAGACATTTTAAGGAAAAAACAATTAATGCAATCTGAACAAAAATAGCTTGGCAGCTATTCTTGCAGGACTTTTATTAGAAGGAGGGTGTTCATTTGCAATCCTCTCTAGAAAAGCAGCTCCAGCTCTGCTTCCTCACAATGTCAGGGAAGCAGCAAACTCTCACTGCTCCCTGGAAAGTGTTCCCAGGCTGTGCTTCTTCAAACACTGAGCACTGATGCCCAGGAGTGTCCTACGCTTGTGACTTTTGACTTCAGCTTCATTCCAGCCACCTATCTTAATACAGTGGAGTGATTACATGAAACATAACCTAGAGCTCCCCAAGGCAACACAAATTACAAACCTGCTCTATTCCACACATTTGGGAGAGTGTGATTGCATTAGGTGAAGGAATTAGATGATCAAGCCAATCTCTAAAATCATGCCTAATCAGTAGAATTTTGTTAGACTGATTTCTTGTTTACATGAAAATTGAGGACAACTAAAAGCAAATGAGATTGTAAAGCCTACTAAAGGTTTAGATCATCCCTATGAGAGAAACGTGCCAAAATGGTTGCAAAAGAATAACCTGATGTGATTTTTTTCTTTCAAGGATCAACACCCCTGTAGTCTTGAAAATGAAGACAAAATTAAGGCATAGGTTGCCTGTCAGTTTGAAAGGATATCTCCTTCCAGGAGGAAACAGAGAAAAGTCTGCCTCTGTGGGCACTTCATTGATTCCCACTCATGTTCTTCACATGCTAAACTGGGATTATCACTTACACACATGTTGAGGGGCCAAGTAAATCCCCCCACTATCTTATTTTTACTGGGACTGACCTCCAAACAGAACAGGAAATCTTTTTGTAAGCAAATTCCCATAACCAGTCCCCTTGCTGTTTAGTCTGCATTGGATTAAGCAGTGACTTGCTTGCTTTTTTGATTGGCACCCATAGTACTATAAAAACAAATGTACAGAGCAAGTCTCACCAGAAAAGTCTCCCAATCTTCAGACCCTTTCAGCTTTATTTGGACTGAAACTTGATGATAGCTCCACTAGACAGGAAACACTCACCCCTGCTTTCTAATATGGCACTACCAGGAGGATACTTTTTCTCACAGAATGAGTAGGATAGAGGTGAGGGGGGGGAAGAAAGAGTGGGAACACCACAGACTTGCTATAGTACATGACTCAAATTCAAACTGCTGTATGAGGTAGAAGGTGACAACACTGGAAGCTGGATATTCCTCCAAAATTTAATTATAGGTTTGACAAAAACGCAGGGTTTATACTGGTCTTGAAATTGAGTGAGATACAAAAAAAAAACCAAAGCATCTCAGATATTTTAAGCTCACCATGCTATAGAAGTGGGGAGTAGCAGACACTTAAGCAGTGAAGTTTTTTGCTCAATGGATATAGCATACTACTTGTTAGCAATATTTGCAATACTGGACTTTGTAGCAGGACACCCTCCAAGTGGTGAGGACTCCACTTTTGCAGGTGCTGCAGGAATTCACAAACACACACAGAGGGGGCAGTCCAGCATCCACCACCAACTGAAAGTCTTAAGGTAAGCAAAAATAAGACCAAAAAATAGGTAGTTGCATTATTCTGTGATTCAGTAGCATATCTACTAAAACATGATATTTATGCAAGGAGACCACAGTCTGGGAAGTCACAGAAATGAAATTTTTTTTTTGAGGTCAAGACAGAGATGTCATATAGTTGATATGGCACTAAACAAAGGAGCCAGCAGCAGCTGTGAGCTGCAAGTCTTGTCTTCCTTACACTTGCATTCTATGCTTTTGGCATTGCTGTCCATCTTAAAACTCATCAACATTATCAACAGATTGCTGCCACCACCTCTGCTACATACTTCGTGCCACCCTACCTGTTGGAAAGACATGGATTCACCTCCTACTACTACCAGTGCAACCATGGTTGAGGAACATATGTAAGAACTGGAAACTACACAAGCAGGCATAATTCATCCAAGCACACAATTCATCCAAATCTAAATCACCACAGACAATAGTTCTCCTGATGCCTGGTCACTGAGGTAAAAGACAGATTTGTAGTAGATTTGAAATTGTGCAGCCACCTACCTGAGGACAATACTGTGCCCCAGAAGAGTCATGGTGCTTTGAGACAGTTGAATCTTAGCTCCTCATCTGAGTTGACAAGGCATTTGAGCTCCATCTAGGTGTGCCAGATGCTGGGCCACAGCTATACCTGACTAGACTAGACAAGATCCAAACTGAGTTCTCCTACCTATAAGTCCAACAGGAGAGACTAATAAACCTTCTATGAGATCATCTGGCTTGTTTTAACTGAAGAAGGCAGATGCAGCCATTTACTGCAAAGCAGTTGAGTGTTAAACCCAGAAAGCACCTGGAGGACCAAGGGCTCTTCCATCTTCCTTCCAGCCCTAGGTATGCTCATACTCTTAATCTCATTTTTTTCCAGCTGAGTCTCTTATTGCTACCTTTGGCACTTGCTATGTTGCTAATCTCCAAGATTTCATTTTCACAGCATTAAAAAATAAGGGGAAATACCTCCCTCACATACATTTTACTCTGAAGCCCAGTTGCCACAGCTGCTTTCATACAAGTCACCTGAAGACAGTTAAAAAGATACTAGAAAAAGTAATTGGTGTTCCTGAAAGAAATAACCCTCTTTCTTCCCTTTGTTAGTAACAGAATGTCTCACCTTGGTCTGCAGTTTCTTTCAGTGTAGGGTACTAAAATAGCCCCTTATTAACATCAGCTCCTGTACAAGATGGCCACAGATTGGTTTTGCAGATCAGCCACTGAACTGCTCCTGTGAAAGATAAATTTTAAAAATCAGTTAGTTAGATTTCTTAGCTTGCTCTGATGTTTGCATAGAGCCTTTGCTGGAGCTACCAACAGCTCCCCACCAGCAGGGCTGCTCATGCTGTTTTCTCCCAGACAGCTCTGGGGATGATTGGATCCTTTCATGGAGTAAGATAACTCACCCAGACTGCAGAAAGCCATACCTGTCAAAAGAAGGTTAAAAAAAAATAAAATAGAAGTCTTTCTGCCTTTTCAAGAAGTTGATTTCCTGAGTAAAGGCCAGTGATGCCAGAACTACCACCAGAGATGGCAGGACTTGGTGACCATAATGAGGGAGCAGGGCCTCTCCTTTTTCACAGCCCAGAGGGATGTGCTGGTCCTGTTGCCCTTGGAAATCCAGCCCAAGCCTCCTAACAAATACGTGGATCACCAAGCCAGAGGCATGAGAGGCTGCAGCATTCCAGGGCCCTTCCTCCTGGAGCTGATGCTGCACCTAGCACCCTTTTGTGTTCCCCAGGGCAGGCAAATGACACAGCTAGGTGGGCAGCAGGGGCACGGGGCTCCTTGCCAGTTGGGGTAGAGCTCTGGGAATGCCCCCTCACCCAGCTAAGTGTGGCAGGTCTACACCCTGCAACAGAGCCCTAGATTTGATAACCACCTTTACCTTCTGTTCAGAGTGCAGCAATGCAGGAGAGGGTGTCTCCCCTTTGGCTTTATTTTCTTTCTTTTGTGGTCATGGGACAACTGGGGCTTCTCAAAGGATGTCTGTCAAAGTTTTCATTTGTGGATGCCATCAGGGGTTAAACATGAGCTGGTGTCTCCTTACTGAGCTCAGAAAAGGAAGGGGGAAAAAAGAAAAAGTCATCAGACAAACCAGAGGCAGTCCCAGGCATGCCCAGGAGCAGACCTTTGGGCACCTCAGGAATTTTACTGGCAGGAATGTAGGCACTTGCAGACTTCAGACGCCTCCAGGGTTAGGCAGTAGCTGAACAGGGGTTTTCAGGATCTAAATATTGGCTGCAAATGCCTACAGAGGCAGCTAGGCAGAGCTTACATGCCTAAACCTTTTTTGTGGCTCTAACCCTAAACTAATATTATGGAAAATACCAGCAATTATTAGGGACTTCTTATCAGATTGGATACATATTCCCTGTGCATAACTTCACCATGGCCTCATTCATGTGGTGCTTAGAGAGGATGAATACCTGTTCTGCATGAGTAATTATGCCAAAGGCTGATGTGAGGGAGGCAGTTTATGACCACTGAATAAGGCCAGCTATGTTTACCTACACAGCTTCATCACTTAAACTAAAAGTTGGTCTTTCTCCTAAACCTCCTTTTGCCGCTTCATTTGTCTGATTGCAAACAGATCTCAGAATATGCAGTTTCACAAAGATGATTGATGCCAAGATGCTGCTCTGAAAAGGAAGTACTCTTTTAAATGTTATCACATCCACGAGCATAAGCAAAGCCATGTCACGTGATGGAATGTAAATAGAGCATTTCTTAGAAAAGCCATTTATTTATCCCCATGATTTATTATTCAGTGACATGTAGGCTATTTTTTCTTTGTTATTGGCACTCGTGTTCATAATAACAAGGTACTTGACTTGAAGGTATTTGGCCAACCTTTCCAAAGTGCTATGTAAGCAGTAATCAGAGAGAGCTAGCTTCGTGAGTCAACAAATTGCTCTCCCATGCTGATCAAACAGCTCTGGCATCTCTATAAAAAAAAATACTAAACCAGATTTTGGACTAGCCTACACAGTTCTCTCTCTAAAATTATTTATTTTATTTGCACTTGGCAGAGTGCAGGCTTGAAATAACTAAAGGTGCCAGTTGTTTTATTAATAATATTTTACATGTGATTTTCATTTCTGTTTAGAAGAATAAATGACATGGCCAGTTGGCCTCCACAGTTCTTGTAGCCATAAATTTGGTTTCATTTACCCAGCCTAGGGACAGATGCTTCTCTCATTTTACACCATACCTCTGCAGCCTGCAGTAGAAAGCAATCTAATACTTGGATCAATGCTATCTCAGTAGAGCTGAGATACATCTTGGAGAGCTTTCACTCCGACCCACACAAGGTTGTTACTATTATAACAAGCAACAGTCACATACACTGCACAAGCTGTGGGCTTTAACAGGAGGAGGAACTTGAATGTAAGTAGGATTTGTACCTGATTTCTTGCTTCTTTTATATCTGCCCATCATACATGCTCACAAACCCAGGCCCTGAACTTAATATATTCCCATATTTAATCTTGCTAAGTCATTGTGTGAATTAATGCCTTAGAATGAAATATATCTATTTGTGTATCAACTTACAACTATTCTGTGGAAAGTTAGTATAGCTGCATGTATAATTGCATTTATTTTCAGGGTGACTGCTGAATTTTTGGAAGCTAGGATTAAACTGGTGCAAGCCCCCTCCCCATCCTGCCTATTTTCATTGTATTCAGCATGTAAAGAAAAAGAACACAAAATATCATTTTGCATTGAAGAGCTCCTTCTGACTCCCAAAATAAAACACATCATTTTTTGACACATGTAGTAAAAGCAAGGGAAATGAGAAGGCTAGATTTCACAAAGCAAGGAGTGGTGTTTTCTCCCTTTTCATTCAGTAACCTGGGTGCAAGAAAAAAATCCTTTGACCCCCTGTGGTGTTTTGAAGTCACTGTCTTTTCTCCCTGGGGATGCCACTGACCATTCATTAGGTTAAGGGGAACAATCAGGCTGTGTCTTTCCATGCAGCCCTCCCTCTGAGCAACTTTCACCCATGTTTTGTGCTGTGCCAAATGTGGAAGCAATGGGTGGGGAATTATATGAGGTGCCAGTGCTTGAAGTAGCTGCCTCCAAAGGAGCAGGTTACTCTGACACAGGTGAGTTGCTCCCCTATGGTAAAGTACTCTCCTTTTGGTTGTATTTCAGTTTGCCTGTGTAATTTGATGTTCCTTGAACCCAGAGGTTGCTTATTTTCAGGGAGGGGGTCCTTCCCATCATGCTGCACATCATGTTGCTTTTTAACCAAAGGGTTACTTCAGCATTTGGTTTCTACCAACGTGCTGTTAAATATTTTCACTTATTGCAGGACCACAAACATCTGTTAATTATGGGTCCAGGGTTTATTTATTTATTTATATATTTTAATAGCAAAGTCTCAATGACTTTTGCTTAAGCACTTTTGAATACTTTACCCCATATAAAGGCTGCTGTGTTGAAAAGTGCTAACAATTGCCATCATGGTAGTCTTGGATTCAAATACAGTTTGCAGACCTCGTTAAGTCACAGAGCTCTCCAAGTTCAGCCTTTTCAGTTCAGTGGAAGCAGTGTTCTTATCCCTTCATTCAACAAAGCAACTGCTAGCAATGGAGGCTGCCTGACATAGACAAAGAACACCAAGCTTACCCAGGGAGACTTGTTTGGTACCAGAAGACAGGGAAACAGAAGACTGGAAACAGAGACGAACCCTGAAAAGAGATAGGATAACACCACTTCTTCAGCATGGGGCTGATCAGCAAAGCAGAATCAAGATCTCCAAGCTGGAAAAGTATCTCCTGGTTGTCTTGTATCCCAGAAAACACGAGTTCTCTACAGTCTCTGTCAAGGAGCATAGTTACAGTAATAAATCTTAAGCAATACAATGTAAGACTGGCAAGGTCTTCCAACCAACACTAGTGATGAGCTAGCATGCTAGAATATCTGCATTATGCCATTGAGAAGTCTCATGTGTAGGAGAAAGGCAGATTTTAAAGAATTTTAAAGAACACAAGATAAGAAGAACCAACTCTTCAAAGAGCAGTAAGATGCTCCAGGCATTCAACATATCCAAAAACAGACTAAATATTTATATATGGAGGTAGGAAAATGCCTTGGGTTAGACAACAGTCCTTCTACACATTTAACTTTTTTCAGCTGTGTATATGAAGGATACACTTACAGGGCCCCAACTACATGATTTTGAGTGGAGCAGATCAATCTTATGTTATCACAGTAATGCACACAGAACAAGAAGCTTCCAGTCTAGAAGTCTAGAAGCTTCCAGTCTAAAAATCTGAGACACATTGATCATAATAATGCCATTGATATTTTCATAGAACATAAAACCACAGAGTTGGAAGGGACCTTCAAAGGCCGTCTTATCCAAACCCCCTGCAGCAACCAGGTTCATCCTGCACTAGACAGAAGAGGTCACCCAGAACCCCATCAAGCTCAGCCCCAAATGTCTCCAGGGATGGGATACCCAACACCTCCCCAGGCAACCTGCTCCAGTGTCCCAGAAAAGAACCTCTTCCCAATATCCAATCCAAACCCACCCCACTCCAGTCCAAAGCCTCTCATCCTATTGCCACATGTCCCTGCAAACAGTTCTTCCCAAGCTCCCATGCAGATTCCCCTGTCACTGGAGGCCGCCCGAGGACTCCCACAGACCTCTCCTCTCCAGGCTGAACAGACCCATGTTTCTCAAAATCAGAAATCTGATTTTTACTAAAACTAGATGATCTTTAACCCAACCATTCTAAAAAAAAAATAAGACAAAATTTAAAAAAAATGAAAAAAGAGAAACAACCAAGACCATCCACTTTGTATTGAAAGATTCGACTCACAAATCTGTGCAAAGTGGTGGGTTTAGAGGGACAATCACCTTTCTTTCATAAAAAAATGAAGAATGAACTGATAAACTCAGGGAAGTTCAGGCCAGCCAGGGTTAATCTCATGACCACATGGGACCATGAGGGTTCCCTGAGATAAACTGCTGCTCTTGAGGTGTATGAGTAGCTCTAAATAGAAAACTTCCACTTTTTACAGCTTCCACATGGCTGCAGAAGCAATCAGATACCCAGTTTTTGCCCAGCTGCCATCTCGACACCCTCATAAAACCAAGCACTCTTTCCAGGCACCAACATATTCCAGTGACATCAAAACCTGCTCTCAGCCCAAAATCATCCCAATGTCTACATGAGGTGTTACAGAAAAGCAGCAGCCTCCCGTCACTCAAGAGGATTCCTTCCATAGCAAGATTAATGCAGAATCAGGACAAACTAGAAGTTGGAAATGGGAAGTCAGCATTATCATTCTCCCTTTTCTGCAGGTGGGTAAACTGAGGCATGAGGATCTTCTCTCTCCGTCATGTTTACCTTCCTTCAGCCTCATACTGTGATACACACAAATTGTGTGGCTGTCCCTTTTCCTTCCTTTCCACATGGTGACTTTATGCCTGTGTTCTCATGGTTCAGCTCCAGTTTTTAGAGAAAGGGAGAGCAGAGTAGTGATGTCTCCAATACTGTGGTAAGACCATCGTGCTTTTCCAGCTGTGCTTCCTAGGATCAAGTTGTGTGTCATAGCAATGACACCCCTACAACTACATTTCATACAGATGAACAGGAAGATCATTAAATGGTTTTGCTTGGAAGGGACCTTTACATGCCATCTGGTCCAGCCTTCCTGCAGTGAGCAGTGATGTCTTCATCTTCTCTTCAGTTTGGACAGGAGAAAGCTGCAGGGAGACCTCTTAGTGACTGACCAGCACCCAAAGGAACCCACAAAAAAGGTGGGGAAGGACTGCCCAAAATAAGGAGACCATACATAGATTCACAAAAGAATTGAGGTAATTGAATTCTGCACTATTTAGGCACTTTTGATCTGTGAGATAAAGGAAAAGCTGAAAATTCATGTCAGGTATCCTTATTCCCAGGTCAGTGCTGCCCACAGATGTGATCCTTCCCCTCAGTTTTTATTATCCTCAGAGCAGGATGTTTTCAAACAAGAGTAGTTTCAAATTGGAAGTCCCCATTCCACTATACAGTGCAGTTATGAAAATGTTAACTTAGCACCATCCTTCGGGATTGTTTGGCTAAAGCCATTCTATAGCATTTAAGATTCTCCCTGCATTGGCATTCAACCATAGATCCTGGCCACCACTAAATCAGTACAAACCCCAGAAGCTATCCAAACACAATTCCCAAGAAGTGTGATATAAGTGAATAACTTATTGTGTTATGGTCATTAACAACTGTTATAGAAAAAATTAAAATAAATCAAGATTTATCTGGAACACAAATCCATGATAAAATCCCATAGTATACCTTTCTGAGAAATTATTTTTACATTTAATTTACAGTTTCCTAGTGTTAATCTCTATTGACCGCGAGTAGAACACACCCTGTTTTAAAATTCCCTTATCTTGCTTAAATAGGAGAAAGATAGTGAATTCTATACATGCTTACCCCTTGCTAATAGAAAATAGTGATGTACTGCAAAATTCCTTATCACCTTCAGTTCCCACACAGGTGTTCTTGGTGATAAACGACTGAACGATATAAACAGTGATTTGAAGTTAAAAGTTAACAGTTGGTCAATAAACTCAGAAATAAAGCTGCATTTCCTGAGTAGGATTCAGAGCTTAAAATACTCAAAATGCATGTCAGTTTTATCACTGTGAATGTGAAGCTCAGTCTCTAAGACTTCTCTTTAATAATGTTTGCTCTTACCTCTCACAACCAGCAGGCATTTTCTCTTGCATTTTGAGATCTTGATGGGTGACTCTCAGCTATATTAGGGAACAGTATATTTCCTCTGATTTAGCCAATGAAATGAAAATTGAAGTAAAATATTCACCAGTCCACTGATGGGTTTGTCTCCAATGGGTGTTATCATAAGACAGCTCTTCTGCAATCATTGCTGAGCAACACTGGCAGCAGAATATTTCTGGAAGAAGAAGCATTTTTTTCTGTGTTAGCTAAGTCCATTTCCAACTAAACTTATAGTTTTCCTTTGATTTCCTATGATTAAAATTAATCTAAATGCATTTTAATGAGCTTACAGCTTTATCTGTGTTTCTGCCAGTATACACTGTATTTCTTGAATGTCCTCAGATACAGAGAAAATTGTAAGAATTTATGCTCTACATTGCCTTTGAATATCTTCATTTTTTTATGCCCAAGAAAGCTTGTAGTCTCTAACCTTTATCATTTTCATACAAACAGACCACTAGAGATCTTAAAAAAAACCAATACACACCTGCTATTGTAAAAGTGTGTGGCCAAATCTTTGCTTCTCTGATGGCCACAATTTTCTGTCCAGTGTCATTAAGGACAAAACTGGAAATACCAGCAAATTATGGGGGAGGGTTTAAATCCAGTCTCTAGCAAGTTTCCACCATCTGCAATTGTTATCCAGTAATGGGATCAACTAAGATCAATAACTCATAAAAACTTTTGTCCTAACAGAAGCAGGAATTCAAACATACATTTGTTTTCACGGAAAATGTTCCAAGATCATCTCTAGGACTTTTCTGGAGAAATACAGCCTCATGCACCCTGCCAGGACAGGACTCTGGTTTGGCACTTACAGAATCATAGAATGGTTTGGGTTGGAAGGGACCTTAAAGGTCATCTAGTTCCAACCCACTAAACCAGGTTGCTCAATGCCTCATCCAGCCTGGCCTTAAACACTTCCGGCGGGGGGGGGGGGGATCTAGAAACCCTCTGGGGTGCCTCACTGTACCTCACTGTACCTCACTGTACCTCAACCGAGNGGCACTTACAGAATCATAGAATGGTTTGGGTTGGAAGGGACCTTAAAGGTCATCTAGTTCCAACCCACTAAACCAGGTTGCTCAATGCCTCATCCAGCCTGGCCTTAAACACTTCCGGCGGGGGGGGGGGGGGTATCTAGAACCTCTCTGGGCTGCCTCACTGTACCTCACTGTACCTCACTGTACCCTCACAGAGGGTACCTCTGGNGTTTCACTACCCTCACTGTAAGAAGAATTTCTTACAGTGAAAGAATTTCTTACACTGAAAGAATTTCTTTCTTATATCTAGTCTGAATTTACCCTCTTCCAAGTTACATCCATTATGCACTGAATGTCTCACAGTAAAATTTAATTCACATGCCATTATCATGCTTGAGTGGCTACACTCAGCAAGGCAGGTATCACCCCTGCTGGCCAAGGGTACCAGGCATTAGTGCCATTCTCTTACCAGTTCCCTATAAAGTTTCTGCCAACTTGCCAGGAATAAAACGTACTACCAAAAAGTGGTCATTTTGCTGGAGTGAAAAAAATGAAAATTATTTTCTCAGTGGTTTATAGATTAATTCTATAGGACTATCTGGAAATTGAGTCCTATTGAGTAGTGAAGTCCATCTTTCTCAGATTTTTGAGGTATCTTTTTGTATTTAAAAACATTGACAATATCAGACCAACAAAATTTTTCTACTATTTCTGCTTCATATGCTTTATGATTTATCCTCCACTCTGCTTCCACATGGGAAATGTCTCAAACAGGACTTTCCATGATCACCTCTCTTTCACATCTAGGTGTGTACCCAACTTTTGAAAATCAGTTAGACATCTAGTTAATAAGTTGGTTTTACCAGTGAGACAATAGCTTGTGGAAGAGGTTCTGTCCTTTTATCAAAGCCACAATCATCTTGAATATTTTCCACAACATCAAGTGTTGTCTGGATAGGTTTCTTTTGGTATCACCCAGAGTAGCCAAATTAAAGACAAAGGTTTCTAAACCTGAAGTATGTGGTTTTTTTACAAATGGCAGGTTTCAATGGAACTTTCCAATACTTTCCAGCTTTCCAATACTTCAAGTTTCTCTATAGGATATGCAGAGTAGCAGTACATAAATGCATGGCACTAGAAAACTAAACAGTTGTATCACTGCAATATTTGCTTAACAAGAGTTGGTTTTGCAGACCCTCTCATAGAGGGTTATTTGTTCAAGATGGAAGGGAGTAAGAGGTTAGATCAACACCACCACTGGCAGAATAATTATTTCATGGTCAATTCTAAAGAGTACCAAATATCCCTTGATCAAACTCTTCATGGGAACCAGACACCATGGGTATAATTTCATATGCATTAGCCAAAATGGAAAAAAGGTCTTGAAGTATCTCTGCATTCTTGAGACCTATTGCATTATTTTTATCTAGGAAACCATAAGCAATCACTTTTTCTATTCTTGGTCTAGTTATTATAATGGAAGTGTTGCCCATGGATCACACTCCAGCACCACCAGTACTGTTTCGTGTTGATGACTCTTCCTTACTTTGCTCAGTCAGGGTCCAAGTGGATGCTACCATCTGTCAAAGTCCACAAGGAGGCAAGGGGTCTGAGAGTGGATTCTCATGAGAAAGACGGCAGTGTGAACAGGAAATGTCCCACCAGGAATCCCTTCTTGGGACAAGCTCCTGTGGAAAAGAACAAACCCTTATTGTCACAATTGCAGTTTTAACTTGGTATTCTTGTGCTCATCCTTTGATTCAGTCTCTTTCCCCCCACTCTATTCCCATCCAAGGGGTGGGAAACAGGATATTTTGTGAAATTCTTTCCTTCCTTTGTTGGTCTACATGACATCTTTAATTAGCAACCCTCTGTAATGGAAGTGAAGAAATAAAAAGCACAACTGTCCTGCTGAGGAGATCATAATAAAGTTGCTTTTGGAACAGGTATTTAAGGCATCACTTTCTGCCATTTACGAAGAGCATTGATGTTCATGTTTAAAAATATCTCACACAAAAAAGAATTTAAAACACACTTCCCTGAAGAATGAGTGGCCAGGAAGAGCTTTACAAACATTGTCCCTCTTTGTCACACTGGAGAAGCTGGGATGCAAAAGAGTGATGGGAGGGAGACCTCTGTCTGCTTCCCCAGGCAGCGCTCCAGCTAGCTGGCATTCACCATTTCATCTGGAACGAGTAGGAACACTTGTTTCATTAAGAACTTTACCCTGAGAGCTGATCAGAGTGAAGTGGCCTTCTACTGTCACAAGGACTTTTCTGAGGGTGGGATTTGACAGTATGGAGGAACAGACAGTAGAGCTACCTTGGAAGGAGACACAAACCTGCTAACATAGAAGACCTGGACCTGATCTGCCTTGTTTTGTAGGATGGTAAATGTAAAATGCTATTAAGTTTCATCTGGCAGGACTGTCCTTAATATCAGTGGTCCAAGAGATATCCCCTAACAGATGGATGTCCTTACAGGTTTGGCCTATTCCTCTCTTCCAGACCCAGGGAGTAGAAATTCTTTTCCCCTCTGCTCCTGGGGGAACCTGAGATGGTCTTGATTTCTGGTTTTCTTTCATTCTTTTTTTTTTTTTTTATTTTGTTTCATTTAGTTTTTTATTAGTTTGATCCTCTGATGTTTTACCTGGCACCTGGAAAAACTAATTTACACCACTACAGAGCAGTATGTACTCATTTCATGAAAACAAACAGTAACCACACAAGAAGTTAGTTTGGGGAAAACCCATGCTCCATGTGCCAGCATGGTGTTCCTTCAGCACAAAAAGTGTGGGGGTACGGACCAAGAAACATGCAATATGAAGTGTGGAGTTGTGCTCCTGGAAGAGCATCTGCCATACCCAAAATGTGTCCAAAGTTCAACATGCAAAATCATGAAGTGTCTTGCTACACTGTATGTTACATTCTCTCAGAGAGAAACAAGAGGATTCTTTTTTCCTGCCAAGCTTGTGCACCAAATCTCTCAACTGCTACCTCACAGTAACAGGTTTCTCAACAGCCACTTCATAATACCAAGTGATGAAAGTCACTGCCTCCAGATTTTCATGCAGATCTAATCTTGAAACAAGAATACACTTGGTCATATTTGTACTGGGACTGCATGTCCAAAGTGAGGTTTGCACACCCCGATAAATCAGGTTGCAGCAGAAAATAGAAACTGCTTCTGGTAGTGACTGAACCTATAATACAGAGCAAAGATTACTTGTGTGTGAATATTGCCAGTGGCACTAAGTGTCTTTATCGCATCTTGTAAAGTGTTATCAAACTACAGGTGTTAAGCAGGTAAAAGCTGTAGCTTGAGGCAAAAGATAAGAAGTTTTCCCTTGGATCTTAAGCAGTGATCTCTAGTAGAGCTTTGCTTAGAGAAAGCGTCAGGATATCAAAGTGAAAAAAGGTAATTTTTTTTGGGGCCTTGAGGCCCTGTGGGATTTTGTATGCAATTTTAGGTGAGGCATTATAAACCTCTCAGAATGATTTCCAGTACCAATCTGCCCCCCCCAGTCACAAACAGATGTTGCTTATATTTATAAGAGAGTATGCCCTTTTTCAAAAACACAATAAGAATTTGCTGGTGTCGTTAACATCTACGGTGTGTGAACCTGTGAATTTTTTATGGAAATAAAGGCAAGTATATTTGAGCCATGGGATCTTATTATATAATGTAGGTATTCAAAGTAAACGCGTGCAGCATTACATTAAGCCTTGTTTGCTGTACTGGGATCTAATGCGAATCACTTAGAATCATAGAATCATAGAATAGTTTGCATTGGAAGGGACCTTAAAGATCATTGAGTTCCAACCCCTCTGCCATAGGCAGGGACAAC